>SNQJ01S0047220.1:16115-35706 GCA_010110895.2 Picea sitchensis | reverse complement strand
CCTCGTGTTTCTCTTTAGCTCTTGGGTCCATGGAGTTTTCTATAGATTCCATGCTTTGAAGATTCCAACTTCTTCCTTTCATCATAAGATGATGGATGTGGATGGATAACCAAGGATACTTTAAGGCTTCTTTCGAAGAAGACTTCTTCTAAAGTCAAACTGAACATGTGTTGCTACCATTGATGGGAACATGGATAGATACTTCATCATCTTCAATGGATCATATTGTTTATGATTATCTCCCTCCTAATCCTTGCTTCATGCATGAATGCATGCTCTTCTTTTGGAATTATATAATCGGCTCCCTCCATCTAACATAGTCCATGCTTCCGTTTGCATCCTTATTACCTTCTGCAAAGTGTCATAAGTCTTTTTCCAATTTCCTCTTGATTGCTGACTTCTTTCTGTCTTTACTTCTTTTGGGTTTCTTCAAGATTGATTCTAATTTCGGCTTATCTTGCAGTTGTTACTTATGTAATAACTTCCACATGAATTGTTACCAAGGTTTGTTGATGTACTTCATCCTTTCATGTGTATTGCCTGACTTGTAGTCACTATGATATCAATCCCTATCTTGTTGTTCTTCCATAGGTATAGTTTTTCTTTGAACATATTGTCTTCTAAGAAATAGATATGCAAGATATGTACATAAAACATGTAAACATATTATGTACAAGAATTATGAAGAATATTGTTACCTTGTCTTAGAAGAAGAAGTATGTTTTGTCCTGCTTGGTCTTCTTTGAAGGTTCCTTTTCTTCGGCAACCGATGCTTCATGTGTTTCCTTCTTTTTCTTTAGCTCGGGACAATGTTTCTTGTAGTGACCATATTTTCGACAGTTGAAGCATCGTATTTTTGACATATCTTTCTCTTGATTTGATTTCTTCCTGGAGCCAAACTTCCTTTTATTCCTGAAATTCTTGAACCTTGCTGTGAAAGCTTGATCATCATATTTCTTTTGGGGTTTCTCTTTTGCATTGATCCTTGATTCCTCTTGTGCACAACAAGTCCAAGGTTCTTCAAATGTAGGATACTCCTTCCTTGTGTTCATGCTTGTGGCAAATGCATCCCATGTCTTGGGAAGACCATTGAGTACTATATTTACTAGTTCCTTCTCTAAAATGATCTCTTCAATAGCTTGTAGTTGATCTCTCAACTGAGAGATTCTTACAAAGTATGATGTTATGCTGTCATCATCATTCATTTTCATGTCGCGGAGCTCATTCTTCAGACTCATTACTTGTCCAATGTTTCTGATTGAGAAGAGGTTTGTTAGGGCATCGTACATCTTCTTAGACGAATCAAGATGGGAGATGTATGGTATCAAGTGGTCTTTTATAGAATCCACTATGATACTCATGGCATTGATGTCACTGTCTTTGAACTTCTCCATAACTGCAATGTTCTGCGGTTCCTTCTCTTTTCCTTCTTCAAACTCTAGTTACACTATCTTTCCTTTCACGATATCCAACACTTTATTCTTGGCAAGGATGAGATCAATCCTTGTCTTCCATGCTCTGAATTTAGAAGCCCCTTCTAACTTGTTTTCTAACTTCATAGAGTAAGTCATGGCTGCTTTGACTTGGTCAACCCTAGATTTGACCAAAAATTCAAACTTGACGTCTTAGCTTGCTGAGAGTACCAGGAGCTGCGCAAGGCTAGGGCGCACTAGTCTGTCCAGAAATTAGGTCAATCCCTTCACTTAAGGTGCCTCAACGAGAGGGTTATGGTTTCGTTGCTGCATCAAAAACTGGCTGCAACTGCAACTGAGCAAATCTTCCCAATCTATCTTCCAATGGTTAGACTGTCCGAAGATAGTGTGGGCTAATAACCTGTTAGAAAGTAATGAATGTGCTCGTTTAACCATAGACAATATAACAATATTGTCACCCAACCATAGGCCGAAGCCACCCCCGAGCCCCTTAACCTTGACAAAGAATCATTCCGGAAGCAAACCCTAGGCTAGATAGCCAAACAAAGGTGGCACACCTTTCTCCAGGGATAGCGCACCAAACAAGAGTAACAAGAGCTAATCAAAGAGTCCAAACCATAACCAAGAGAGAGTCCAAGCCAAAACCAAAATCTGCTAGTTGCAACAGCTGCAACAACAACTCTCCTCCAAACTTGCGCACAAACTAGCCAACTGCAATGCGCACAAGTGTTGCTTCTGCAGTTCTGAGAATACTGGCCAGAATGAAGAGTGGCCTCCTGTATTTATACTATTTCTAGCAGACTGCCTGGGTCGACTTCTCATTCTGGGTACTAATTCTTTAGTATATAACATTTTCTTTAGTCGACTTCTTCTCTTGGAGGCTAATAACCTAATACAAGTCTTTCTCTTGAGCTGACTTGTCTTCTAGGGTTCTTAACCAATTAATTAGGGTTTCTTCTTGCTTCCCGGAATATTCTTTTCTCGTCAAGTTTACACGTGGAGGTAAATACCTCCTGCAGCTACCATAATATTAACAATAGCTAAGTCGCTCATTACCTAATAAGACAAAAAAATGACCTTCTCTCATTGAGTATGAAAAATAATCTACTAAATTTTCCTCCTTAAACTCAAATTACCTTATCTCATTGAGTTTACCTTTATCTCATTGAGTGTGCATAATAAACTTCTAAGTTTTCCTCAAACTCCATTTCCCCTACCTCACCATAAACCTCTTATCCCACTTCCCGAAAAAGAGAGGAAAATAGACACCAACTAATATTACAAAGGTCAAAGCGTTTTGACCAAAAGCCGAAACAGATATTCGGCATGTTTATTTGTAAAGGTCGAGAGAACCAAATCTAGTCCATATTTCACATTTTACACCAGCCCGTTCCATTGGGCAGTTGGACTTGTCGATAGGCATGAAAAAGTTAAAAACAAACGGTGACGTGATTCGGGATTCGAATCCTGGGGAGACACATTACTGTAGTTAATTTGAACACAGTTTCTGGAAGTAAGTAATCATCCAAGGGTTTAGAGAAAGGAACGAGGGAAGCAATGCATTTTCTAGAAATTAAGTTCAACGAGATCCTTGGAAGTAATCCTTTATCGATGCAACGGAAGGGTTTCGCTCAACGAACGAGGCAAGCAATGAGTCTGCTAGATATGCCCACTCTTTTTCTCTTTTTTCTCCTTTAAAATAAATCCATATACTTGCCTCGGCCCCTGTAGTGAATTTTAATCTATACCTGCAATTGTAGTGTTGTTAATTTTTGTTTTTAATACTGGATCTTTAATTAGGGTTTTACGAGGCAGCATTAATGCCGTTGACCTTAACAAGGTTTTGGAGAATTGAAGTAGTGATCCCCTGCAGAACCAGCAGAACAAGAATTTCGCAAGCAATTTAGGCCTGTTTTATAAGACGAGCATTAAGTGCAATATTAGATGTCTAAAATTTATGCCTGCTTCCCACGGCTTTCTCTGAATAGCTATTTTAGAAGTCCAGTTTGGGTAAATTGAGAGCATCGTGCGGGGTAAATTTGATAAGATTACAGTACCCGGTGTGATGCTCTAGTTTTATCTCTTTAAGTAACTTATGTTCACTGCAAGGCAAGGATGCATGCCTCGATGATCGCCTGTTTGCACGTGCTGGTTACCTAGATAAGTCTAGGATTGTGTTTGCACCAAAAGCTTTGCCAATCAGGACGTTGGCTTTGGGGTACAAGTCCCTGGCTTGATGTGATACCATCTTCTCATTCAATCAGGACGCTGGCTTTGGCAATCAGGACGCTGGCTTTGGGTAAAAGTCCCTGGGTTGATGTGATATCATCTTCCTTCATTCTGGTATTGATACTAACATCGGGCTTGATGTGATACCATCTTCTCATTCAATCAGGACGCTGGCTTTGGGTAAAAGTCCCTGGGTTGATGTGATATCATCTTCCTTCATTCTGGTATTGATACTAACGTCCTTGCCGATTTCGGTTTCATGTCTTGTTGACCATTTTTGACTTGTGGTTGTTATCACATATCTGTGTGATGCTCATCTTACTACTTCAGTGGCAACATCCCATGACCGGATTTTGCTCGACATTAAACGCCCCTTCTTCATGTGTCTTTGCGGTACCTGTTTGCTAATTAACGTTTTTGTTTAAAACCCCAGTGCAATGCCCTCTGATCAGATGGAGGGACTATGGATTTCCGTAGCATGTACAACTGGTATAACAACCGTGTACCTGTTTGCTAATTAACGTTTTTGTTTAAAACCCCAGTGCAATGCCCTCTGATTAGATGGAGGGACTATGGATTTCCGTAGCATGTACAACTGGTATAACAACCGTGTAAATGAGGTCTCTTCTCTGCTTAAATGCAGCCCATTACCTGGTGGGGCATGCTTGCCAGCACTTGAACATGGGTCATCACAGTGGTAAGATCTTTCGCTTACCACTAGACCACAGCCTAATGGACTCAGTTTGCAATTAGCTGGAACTGTTTTATAAGACGAGCATTAAGTGCAATATTAGAGGTCTAAAATTTATGCTTGCTTCCCACGGCTTTCTCTGAATAGCTATTTTAGAAGTCCAGTTTGGCTAAATTGAGAGCATCGTGCGGGGTAAATTTGATAATATTACAGTACCCGGTGTGATGCTCTAGTTTTATCTCTTCAAGTAATTTATGTTCACTGCAAGGCAAGGATGCATGCCTCGATGATCGCCTGTTTGCACGTACTGGTTACCTAGATAAGTCTAGGATTGTGTTTGCACCAAAAGCTTTGCCAATCAGGACGCTGGCTTTGGGGTACAAGTCCCTGGATTGATGTGATATCATCTTCCTTCTTCATTCTGGTATTGGTACTAACATCCTTGGCGATTTCGGTTTCATGTCTTGTGGACCATTTTTGACTTGTGGTTGTTATCTGTGTGATGATCGTCTTACTACTTCAGTGGCACATCCCATGACTGGGATTTTGCTCCACATTAAACTCCCCTTCTTCATGTGTCTTTGCGGTACCTGTTTGCTAATTAATGTTTTTGTTTAAAACCCCAGTGCAATGCCCTCTGATTAGATGGAGGGACCATGGATTTCCGTAGCATGTACAACTGGTATAACAACCGTGTAAATGAGGTCTCTTCTCTGCTTAAATGCAGCCCTTTACCTGGTGGGGCATGCCTGCCAGCACTTGAACATGGGTCATCACAGTGGTAAGAGCTTCCGCTTACCATTAGACCACAGCCTAATGGACTCAGTTTGCAATTAGCTGGAACTGTTTATCCCCGTGCAATTTTTCTCGAAACATTTAACAAGGTAACAGTGAACCAGATCAAACTATCAATGGGGATGCTATTATGCAACGAACAACAAAGAGTCAAATTTCATAGAGATTGGTCCATTCCAGATAAGAATTGCTTCGGGCTTAAAGCTTTTGACACCTAAGAAAGATTCTGGTTCTTTCCCTAAAGATTGATATTAATAAATCGTGTATTATATTAAACTGCTTTAGGCCTATAAAAAGGTTAAGTTTCTTGCAAGTTTTCAGGGATCATAGGAACATAATTTGCAAAGAAAATACGTTGGATGTTATTGAAAGAATAGCAGATCACTAGGGTAAGGATGTTGACCCTACCCTTTATTATCTGTCATTGCATCAGAGCTTCTTGTTAGTGTCCAAAGAAGTTGTTAGCAGCTCAATCAACTGTTAAAGAATCACAACTATCCCTTGCCCTTGCTGCTAAAGACAAGGGCTACAGACTTTATTAGAAATGAATATGGCTGCACAAACCATAACCAGAATGTTTGTACAAAAGGTTAATTATGATCGATTCCAATTTTGGGAAAAAATGATCGACCAAAACAAATGTGAGAGATACGGAAGAAAAAATAGTAAATTACTCAATTTTGAAAATATAGAAATTAATGTCCCCAAGGTGTAGGACAGTCGGTGACGGAATGTGCTGTTAAGGCACTCCGTGATGTTAAGTCACGGTTCGAAACCTGTGGGGACAAAAAATCCAACCATGTTAAGGGTTGGTGTGGCTCAGGCTGGGTGTGATCCCCGGGTATTTTGACGGCTTAGATGCCCTTGAGTCACGGTTTCTCAAGCCACAGGCTAGTCCCGCAGGTCACGGACAAACTAGCAAACAAAAAAATATTATAGAAATTAATAGTAATTTTAGCAATAATTGTTCCAAGAGAAGCAAGGTGCAACAGTTTTGGGTGGGCTGGGGGAGATCTTCAACACTTCGTGCATGTGTATAATGCTAAAGAAATGGAAAAGAGAGTGGACATCTTTTTTTTCTTAATTTTTATAACATAAAAAATATTGACATAAAATGTTTCTTACTTACCATATTTAAACAACTATAAATAAATTAGCTTAAATTCATCTTAATATCAAGGTTTATTACTTGTTGAGAGGGATAAAAAAATCATGGAGGTTTGTATATTGAGTTTTTTTTGATCCCTCTTAATGTTTAATAAATTTGGGGTTAAGATAGATCTATGCTAGTTTAAAATTCCTCATAAGAAACAACTGTTTATAACAAAGCCATGTTGCTAGAAATGTGATGGTAGGCCTGCATTTCTGTGCAAAACCCATCTGAAAAGATAAACATGGCAGAAACATTTCTGACGACCATTCCCCATTTCTGGATGGGAAACCTGTCTCTCGAGAAACTGCCTGTGTTTCTCGAGAAATGGCCTTGCTTCTCGAGAAATGCAGGCAGAAATGGCCATGAAAAACTAAAAACAAAAGAAAACTTATCTTTTGACAGCAACTGAGTGTCTCTCTCGGGAAAAAAAGGATTTGGCCAGAATTTCTTTAATATTCTGGGCTGAACTGGATTTTTATTCTGGGTTCATGTGTGAGAAATCTATTCCTGAGCATCCGGTGTGATTTCTTCATTTCAAAGGCAGCATGAAGTCTGCAGCACCTTTTGGTAGGACATTTCTGTAGGTGCATCTATTTGCTTCACGCTGTGACTGACTTTGTGTGGCTACACTCTAAAAAAGGTGCCCTAATCTCATGCAGCCGTCATGATAACAATTTTCGTTTTTTGTGCTCACCATTTCATGCTTTTTGCAGGTGCTCATGTATGTTATGGATTCTGCAAATGCTTGTGCAACTGCCATCTTGGGGTCCTCTTTGTTGTCACCAGTCCATGATTGTTGTCTTCAATGTCTCAATGGATGGTGTTGATTCTTAGTTGTTTGCATTTGTTTATTCTCTATTGTTCGCCGTTGTTGGCTGGTCCTCCATGAATGTTGTAAATGTCTATTGCCACCATCGTCAAGTATTTGATGTATGCCTTTAGATGCCTTTAGAGTGCCGCAAACATTTTTTCGTCTTTTAATGTTTCCTCATTGTTTCCAAAGTTCCTCCCCTTTTAATATTTATACTTTTGTGAAACCTAGTAATTTCCTTTTTCCGCACTATACCCATTTCTCATTATAGGGAACATAGCAACAAATTTTGAATGATTAAAATTCCCAAAACCACATGGCATAAATGTTGAGCTAAAAATAATCAATTGTTTTTAAATCTAGTCCTTCTAGACCACTTGGGTCACACCTCCTAAGGGTCTCGGCCCAAAGATGGCCTTTTATAGAGTTGTCGAGCGATCTTATTGTCTGAACTCCTTACATGTGTAGACACTGGATGCATGACCTTAGGATCCCCCTAGGTAGGTTTTGAGTGGGTTTTCATAGACTTTGTGCAGGGAGCGGTCATCACCTCTCACAACTAGATAGGATTTGCCAACTTTGCCACTTATAGAAACCAGAGATGGAGATGCATTTCATTTTCCGGTGCCCCCTATAGTATGAGATCAGAGGTAGCTATTCATATCATTGCCTATTTTGGGACTTGGTGGGCCCCTTTCCACCTTTCACTATCTCGACTAGAGATGCCTTGCTCTCTTCGTGAGAGGTGTTCGAGTATAGATCTTAATGTTTATAGGCTTGCCTCAACTTGAGGCCCTCATGAGGATCACCTCATATTTCTTGGTTTCCTCGTTCGATCCGAGCACCGAATGACATGCAAAGATTGAGAATACCTCAGAGCTGAGATTAGTGAGGCCTCGTGTCTCCTCAAGACCTATGAGGCATTGCTGTTCTAGGTCATAGGACATACACTGCCATACTAGCAGATGAACCGACTCCAAGTGGCTCTAGAGTTGAGCTCCCCCCTCCTAGCATATTACTCAGTAGGTTTAGTGAGTAACCGAGTTTCCATCAGGAGATTCTTCCCCTCGGCCTTGGATGTTGGAAGATCTAGGCTCCTTCATTCTTGGGCTTCCCCAAGATTATATAGCCAAACCCCTTAACCTTGGTCACTCCTCGTAGGATATCATTCGCATGTGCATTGGCTCTTTCATAGTGCTTTACCACTGCGATGGCCAACCCGGCTTTGGGTTTCTTCACTTGTCCTCGGTCACCAGCTCCAACATGCCTTGATATCCTCTTTCTCTTTTGCTCAGTATCGAGATTTTTGGAGCTTCTAGTTTCTAGCATTTTTATTGTACCAACACGTTATGTTATACTCTCTTTTAACTAGATAGTTAGCTTCTAGTTTCTAGCTTGTTCTTAGATTGGGCCACATGGGCATCCCATGGACCCAGGGCACACCATGATTTTAGCTTCGCTAGTCCTCGTTTATTCTAGTTCCATTTTTTGTCATAGAGTTAGCGTCAGTTTTGTAGTGTTATGTTTTGTTTCTACGACGAAGTCTTAATTAATAAAGTTTATAAAATAGTAGCTAGATTGGGGCTGGGCACCTCCTTGTTTTGGGCTGCGTAGGTTTTTGTTTTTGTTTTCAGAAACATTCTATGGGAGCTGCGTCTCCGTTTTGGAAATATTTCTTGCTTTTTGTTTCATCTCCATTGTAAAAGGAAGCTATGGAATCGAATGCAAGGATGAATGGTGTTTGTTCCAACTTCTATTGTGTATATCATCTGAGCATTTTACAGAGATCCGAGTTCTCTTGCTGATTCTCTCTCTCTGTGGCAGATCGATTGGTATCAGAGTGAGGTCAATGCCCTCAGAGTTTCGGAAGACACCATCCAGTTCATAATTTTTTTTTTCCAGGATTCCACACCATAATTCTTGAGCTAGGCGTGCTCTTGTAGCAAGGGTGCCCTCAACAGTCTTTAGATCTTTGCCAAGCACCCTCCTCAGGGCCATTTTTAGTTCAAGCTTCATATTAGGTGGATGAAGATTATGCCTTCGCGGCTAGAGCCAGAGACGAAATCCTCAACCAACAACATGTCCTCCGTAACACAAGATTTGGTGAATGCGCTCCATGAGCTTATTCGCATGCAACAACGACAAGGTCTCGCACCAATGCAATTGGATACTCATATCCAATTGCCAAGGTATTCAGGCCAGCTGAATGGAGAAGTTGTGGATACATGGATTCGCAGTCTCTCCACGTATTTTCGCACTCACCCGGATTTAGACGAAGAGTGAAAGTTGCAGATTGCGAGTCTTCAACTTGAAGGCTTGGCACAGACATGATGGGACACGCAATTAGAGAGCCAGTCTTTCTTCATAGAGCTTGGCGAAAACGTCGATCCACCACCACAAATGATCACAACCTGGGCAGGATTTTGTCAAGGCCTCTGAGATCGGTTCTATCCCCTGGGTTTTCGTCAATCTTTGCTCGCTCGTTGGCTACACCTCAGACAACTACCTAATCAAGCGGTTCAAGCGTACATATGTGTCTTTTGCATGCTCCGCCTCCAGCTGCACGTATCTGAGCATGAGGAGTTATTGGTTATTAAATTTAATTATGGTCTTTTATTTCCACTAAGACGTGAAGTGGATTTGTTTGACAGTGCATCCTTAGATAAGGCGTTCCTCAGAGCCTTGGTGGTCGAGTGAAAGGTGAATCCACATCCTCAATCTAGGAATCCATTTCCTCGTCCTACTCCTAATAACCTCGACACATCCTCATCTTCTTGCCCTCCCCTTGCAACCCAAGGATCACCCACCAACCCCTCTGCTAATTCACCTCACTTCCGCAGTTTCAATCTTTGGTGCAATTTCCATAAGACTAGTTCACACTACACCGTAGATTGCCACGCCATAAAGAATTCAAATACCCAAAGACATTGTTAACAGAGGTGGAACCTGAAGTCAGAGACGAATCCGTTGACGTGGTCTCCCTTGAGAATCCTACTGAACCAGACCCTTCACTGGTGCTAATGACCATGAATAATCCAACCTCTTCGTCACCTCCTCTTTTCACTCACATTTTCCAAATCAAAGATACCATCGCTACTCTCATCCTTGATAACGACAACCAAAAGAATTTGGTATCTCGCGAACTAGTCCAACGTCTGCAATTACCTACTACTCTGCATCCCCACTCTTATCAGCTTGGTTGGGTTCAACAAGGAGGTTCACGCATCAAAGTCTCTACACAATGTGCGATCATGTTCGCCATAGGACCATTTCATGATGTGGTGACCTGCGATGTTGCCCCTTTAGATTGTGCAGACCTTATACTAGGCATCCCGTATCAACAAAACCGCCATGTTGTCTATCATGCAAAGACTCATCAGTATCATCTCCGCTATCAAGGACGCACGTACATGCTCACCTCATCCAATCGCCCGTCTTCGCAAAAGCCTTTGAGTTCCCTTAACCGATGCGTCTCTCTCTGCCTGGTGCGTCCTATCAAACCTGATAATTTGACTAATCCGACCCCTCCCGAAATGGCACCCCTTCTCAAAGAATTCGCTGATGTCTTTACCAAACCCACAGGATTGCTCGCCTCCAGATCTATTGAACACTCTATTGAACTCCTTCCGGGTGCTTCATTACCCAATGCTCAGGCCTATCGCTTAGCCCCTCGCGAATCTGACGAGATCGAACGTCAAATCGCTCAACTTCTTGAATTCAGACATATCCAACCATCCTCTTCGCCTTGCGCTTCACCCACTTTCATCATCCCCAAGAAGGATGATCCCAAATGGTGCCTAGTCACTGATTACTGAGCCTTAAACAATATCACGGTTAAAAACCGTTATCCCCTCCAGAGGATTGAGGACCTCATGGATCACCTGCACGACGCCGTTTACTTCACAAAGATGGATTTGACCGCGGGCTATCACCAAGTGAGAATGCACTCAGCGGACACTTGGAAGACCACATTCAAGACCAAGTTTGGTCTCTTTGAATGGCTTGTCATGCCCTTCGGACTCACCAACGCCCCAACCACATTCATGAGACTCATTAATGATGTGTTTCGTCCATTGTTGGGCAAGATCATGGTGATCTACTTTACTGGATTTATTAACTCTTACTTGCAGCGAAAACTAGAAAAGCAATCACACATAGTGCACAATTATTTCTGCTCATCTAAATCAGTTCATCATTCAAAATATCTTCAGAACTTACAAGAGCTCCCTCACAGGGAAAATGGCTCTGAGAAAATACAGACAAAAACAGCAAACTGAAAACCCACAAAATCACCTCAACTGTTGCCACTAACCTGCTGTACGGCTTGCTGCTGTATGGATCCGTATGGCCGTATGGATCTGCTGTATGGACCTGTACCGATTCACATGTGCGACCTTGCTGCTTCACACGTGCAGCTGCTGCTGTTACTCAGTCGTACAGGCTCACACGTGCGACTGTCTTCAAGCTGTATGGTCCACACGTGCGATCTGCCCAAGCTGTATGGATTGCTATGATGGTTGGTCTTCTTGCTGATTCCTTTTGCTGTAATTTTCTCGCCAATTGCTGAAAAATCAGATCTCCGATCTTCCTCACTTACTCACATGACTTGTGAATAAATGCTCTTTGTGTGTCTTTGTCCTTTGCCCTCTCTGTCTTTTATAACTTTGAATTGAGTCAAATCCCTAATCTCAACGGTCAAGATCTAACTATGAGATCAATGACTCTCTTTTAATTAAATCACTAAGTGACCCAACTTAGTTATTTTATTAATTGAAAGTCACTTTAATAAAAGACGTTCACTTAATTAATTAATTAATAAAGTGAACTCTAGAAAAAGCATAGGATACATTTAATGACGATTTCCACAAGTATACACCCTTGCGGAAATACTTGTCTGAGCTACAAACACTAACAAGTAGCAGCATAATTGGGTTGGTTTCATTTCTAAGTGACATTATGCATTGATCTTGCACAAAACTCATCCAGGCTAATCTATAACAATTCAATAGGGTTTAGTTCAATATAACGATAGAGGGATTGTCCTTTGGGCATTTAATGATGAATTACACTATACAAGATAAAGTTTGAACATTTTTTGCCTTTATAGTACCCTTGTGATTTAGCTGAACCTACAGTGGCTTTACCATGGACAGATAATGCTGAATAGAAATCACTAACTAGAAGGAAAACAGATACTTATTTATGGATTATTATTTACAATAAATTATATTTTTTATTTATTTTTCCATGTGGAACTAGCTATATAGCGACTTTGCAATATGCAAGATGCCACTTGTACAGGACCTTGATTTTATTGATGGGGGCAATAAAGGATGTCACTTGCATCATCAAAAGAGGTGTCCTATGATCTATCCACTAACTTTATGAAAGAACAAACTCTTTGGAAATTAAATGCAGTCTTAGCAGTTGATTATTATATTTCCTTAGTTATTGCCAATTTTAGAACTAGAGCTTGAATGTTTTCTTAAAAGAATATAATTCATGAGTTCCACCACTACACAGGCAAATATTTGAACCTTTGAACGAGTTTAAAATTTTGAACTTACAATTTGAGATGCTTTGACATTCTGGATTATCTCATTTTTTAAAAGATGTTTACCTTCATTGCTGTTTGACAACTAAACATATTAGCTTATATCTTTTTCCCATAGGCAGTAGAATGCTGCTATAATGGCATGTTCAGAGTCAGATTGTTCTTGTAGACAGGTTAGTTAGTTTGTTTATATATGCTTTTGGAGACTTATGTGTAGTTGAACATGTTTCAGTTTGGTGTCTTTAACTCGGAGTTAAGGAGCAAAACTAAATTCAGGAGTACGGAGAGTTTGTGTGTCCAGACCAGCAAGCTGATATCTAGAACAGAAAATTTGAAAACTCTTGGGGAAATTGGGTTCATGTCATCTAAATCTTCAGATTCATAAATAAATTTTGGATTTTAACTGCTAGGCAATTTCCAATTGTATATGTGAAAACTTAAAAGCATATGCTTAAAGGATTGTGGTTCTAAAAGAAGGGTGTTCATACTGTAAGGAAAGGGATTTGATGTAAGACACAAAATAATTGAAGCCAGAAGGGACATTCTCCATGCCCAATGCCATTGCAGGGTGGTTTTTTTGAGTGGGAGGCTGGATCTGAACTTTGAAGACTAAAAAAAAACATAAAAGAGGACTGTGTGGGTAAAATTTTCAAGGACATCGAGAATCCATGCCGGTTTTGATTGGAACAATCATTGTTTATACAACTTAGGATGCTGTTTGAGTTGCAAATAATGAAGGGTAACTTGATTTGGAAATAGGAGTTAAGTGAAAGCATGGACAACTCAACTAATAATTCAAAATCATGCGCGAGTCTGGAGCGAAGCAATGTTAAAGGAAAGAATTGGGCATCCAGAAGACCTTTTTTGGCTGCATCATTTCCTAAAGCTCTTCTGCAGAAGGCGGTTGTGCCTTTTGTTTCTTTGAAGCAAGTCAAAGTAACAAGAGAAACTACAGGCAAATTTGTTTTCTTTCTATTGAAAGTTGCAGCTTTAGAGGTGGTACGAAGGATCTCTGAAGCAAAATTCCCAGTATTATGGAAGGGTATACAGGGAATTGGGTTGCTTAAATGCCCACCTTTTAGCTGGTTGCAGAGGTGGACTCCATTCAGGTTTCTTGCAACGAGCACACAGGTTTGTTGAATCCTAGAGAATTTTTCTGGTTGGCATATCTATTCTTATAAATTCTTTGCATTAGTAGAATTGCTTGAATGGGTCTAGTGATAGATATTCTTCTCATAACTATTTTCATTGTAACAGGTATCGACATTTACATTATTTCCCTGAAATTTTGACATTAGTAAAGTTTTGCAGAGATGGAGAACTATCATTTTGTCTATATGAGCAGTCTTATAGAAGCATTCATCCTTTTCAGTTGAAAATAATGAGAGGGAATATTTATTATATATTTTTGGTCTAAATGAGAAGGCACTCATTATTTCGGTGCCATGATACTTTGCATATTAGCCACCTGTTGTGCAAGCAATGTGATCTTTTTGAATTATTGGTTTTGGGAATATTTCATGATATATGTGAATTTTTTTTATATCTCTTCTTTTTTTGTTTATATGAGAGGTAAAATGAAAACATTTTTTGTTAGTTCTGAAACGTGAAGCCTTTTGTTCCATTGCATTAGGTAATTACCATTTCAGTCTACATATCTTAATCACCGGTTGTGCAAGCATGCCATCTTTCTGCATTATTAGTTTTGGTAATCTTCCATCCATTGGGAAATGGAGAAAATATTTCATCAACAAGTTTATTGTAATAATTATGAAACATATTGTAAGCAAGTTTGGGACCTGAGGGTTTTGCTGCTCTGACGGCCAAGTCCAGCAGTCGCGATGGCGATCTCAGGAGGAGGGGAGCCGCCTCCCCTGCCTCCTCCTTCAACTGAAGACTCCTTTTGAAGGCTCCTTGCCGCCCAAGGTAAGAAACTTACTCCCTCAACACCGCCTAGCTTCGTTAAGAAACTCGATTCGATCCCAGAAATCAAGCTGCCTCCGAAACAACCTATGAGTTGCCGTCTCTCTCTTCGATCGTGGTTTGGTGGGTCAGTTCATGGGCTTATGGCCATCAACCAGATCTACTGATAATTGGATCCAAAGGAACCGAAGACCGTTGATCCAGAACAACGTCACATGTTATGCGGTTGGAAGAGGGTTCTACATCTTCGAATTCATCTCAAAGGACAACAGGGATCTAATCTTCAGGAACGACCCGTATTTTATGGGAACGCAAGGGTTGTATCTGAATAGATGGACACCAGACTTTGATCCTGCGGTGGAAGTGCCCAAGGAAGTTCTGGTCTGGGTACGACTACCCAACCTCCCGATCCATTGTTGGAACCCTATCTCACTCCAAACAATTGGAAACGGGCTCGGGCAGTATATCGACAGAGCCGATTCCAAAGATCAGTGGTCCTGTGCACGCATCTGCGTGGAAGTAGACCTAGAGGTAGGCCTCCCAGAGGCAGTCAAGCTAAAGGTTGGAGATTGGCAACACTTCCAGAAACTTGACCACGAACAACTCCCTTTCAAATGCAGGGGATGCCATGAATATGGCCACTTTAGCTCATCTTCATCTCTGTCTTATGACGATGCACCCAGCTCTATGGGAATTCACACGTTCACCTTGTGCTCAACCATAGGCACGTCCAACTCTACAGATCTCCTTTCTCGTTGTGTTACACAGGAGAATCATTTGGAGTTCTTCTCAACTCTTCGTAAGGAGGAGGCCATATCTACATTCCAGCTCTGTCTCAGATAGGAACCACACACCTCTCTCAGGGGCTCTCTCTTAGGCTGTGTCCTGGAGAATGTTTCACGTAGCTGTAATCATCGACATAATGAACATGAGAGATGAGAGAATAATAGTCATACTTTGTTACATAGGAATTAAGTTGTCATAAGTTTATATTAATTAATTTGTATCTAATAATTAGATGTCGGGGAATATGAAACAAACAATTACTCTCTTTGAGGCCATGTAAATAACTCTCATATCTTTGGAATACACATTAATTCAATTAGCTCTCTCTCTCAGGAGGCACATTGAGGCCCTTGACACATTTGGCATCAAATCAGTGAGTCTATGCATTTCCTCTCAGTGGCTAAGCAATGCCATGAAGGCATTGTGGAGTACACATTCATATCATGCTCAGGCCAATTAACCTAATATTGGCTCTTAGTCCTCTATCAATAGAATTTTCCTAATGGCCTCAAGTATTAGGAGAGTTCCATCTGATTGATCCAAGCTTCCTTCTAGGATTTCGCAACTAGGCCCTCTCAACCTCAGATATTTTGCCAAGGATAATATCTGATAGTGCATAAGCCCTGCCTCTATGGTAGATGTGGAGTTTGGAGTTTCCTGCTCTTCGAAGGTGTCATCTTTGTCCTATGCAACTTCTCCTTCTGCTTCCTCTTCTTCTTCTATTTCTACTTCTATTGTGACTATGGAGAAGGCCACTCTTACATTGTATTGATGGATATAGTCGTTTGCTTTTGCTTTTCTTTGATGTAAATGCATCTTAGGGAAACCTCCCCAACACTTCCCCTCATTTTGAGGATGGTAACTAGGTTTAACCGGATTCTTCAAGGCACAAGGCTAGGTCACAAATGCTCACGTGGAGCCCCATAATTTTCAATAGATAGCTCATGAATAGTTCAACATTTGGCTCACCAACTATTAGCTCATGAAGAGTCCAACAATTAGTCCATGCATGTCTCATTAGGGATTTGAACCTGGGTGGGGAGAGTGAAACACCTACCTCCCCAACAATCAAGCTATTGCCCCTTGACTTTTACTTTTTCTTTTACTGTTGCTATTATGTATCATCTTTTTAGTTCTTAGCTTCTAGCTTTTAGGAGTCCCTTTTGCATTCCCATTGTTTATCACTATTGATGTAATTTTGAGTCTTGTTGACCTACCATTTTTGGTCATTTGTGGACCTTAATAAAATTATCTCATCTTATTATGCAATTTTTGATTATGTTGTTAGAGCCACTAGAAGCAAAGGAGAAGGCTATCCGGAAAACATGCTGAACGACTTAAGCATGCTAAGTTAAATGTAAAATTTTGTATGAGTGCCTTTAGAAGACACATTATTCTATGTTGGAAACATGAGGGGTGGGGTCACTTTGGAAATAAATATACACCGCAAGCAACATAAATAATTTTTTTTGACAAAACAACGATGACAAAAATTGTTAAGCATCGCACTAGGAATGTAAACTTATCCAGATTTAAGGCTGAGATCAAGAAGAATATGATGACTTGTTTGTTGTTACATTAAGTAAAGCTAAATACTCACAAAAGCATCTAGTACTAGTCCTTGAGCAAGGAGCAAGCACAACATGTAATGTTATATAAGAGGTGCAAGAAAAAGAAGGTATGCTAATGCAAGATTATAAATTGTGAGCTCTAGCTCAAGAGAACATATCAACTCAAGTTGGAAAAATATGCACATTAAAAACATTTGAACTAACTTAGGAAGGTTTGAACATGACTTTGGCAATGCTTTGAGATTGGGAATAACATACTTCATTTAATGTTAAATTGGGATTTTGTTGTAGCACCCTCTCCGTTTGGCTAATTTTGTTAAAGAATGGATGCAAGGATGTAGGTTTGGCAAACAACCAACTATAGTTGCTTAGTATGCAAGGAAAAGGAGACCATGTTTGTAGAGTCTTTTTGTGAATTGTGACATACCTTGAGGTAGTCATGGGATTCCATAGGTATTCAGAAGGAAAGGAACACACCCATTTTATTATCCTTTACATCACCATCCTAGTTAAAGTTTATCTAGAATCTACTTTTTTTTAGTTATAGAGGGAAATTCTATGGACATACAAAGGATACTGCCATGGGTTCACCCCTCTCTTTTGTCATCACCAACTTATGCATGGAATATTTTGAAACCCAAGCCATTGATAACGACCCATAGAAACCACTATGTTGGTACCGCTTTGTAGATGATACCTCTGCCTCTTGGCCCCATGGTTGTGAAAAGCTTGAGCAATTTCTTCACCACCTTAACAACTCGTCCAAGAACATCCAATTCATTATGGAGATTGAAAATAATAATCGCCTTCCCTTTTTGGATATCCTTGAGAGTAGAAAGAACAATAGTTCCATTTCCCACCTGGTTTACAGGAAGAAAACTCACATATACAAATATCTTCATGCTCACTCCCACCACCATCCCTCCCACAAAAATGTTGTCTTAAACACTCTTGTTGCTTGAGATCTTTGCATTTCAGATCCTAACCATCTGGAATCATCTTAGAAAAGTCATCCAAAACAATGGCTATTCCAACACTCAAATTAACAACGCCTTTCATATAGCTGCTAAACCTAGAACCCCCCCCCTCCAATCATGTTAAATTTTTAATTAAATAAAGTACCTAGGCAAGTGTTTCTCATCGCTAGGCGCCTAAGGGGTGAGAAAGTGCCTAATGTGGGCCCTAGTCATTTAATTTGTGAGATGCAAATTAAAAGGTGACTTTATGACTTTAGTGAGGGTGAGTGAAGAGACACCAAATCTCAGCCACTCATCTAATCCAATCTCAATTGTTGGATTAAGAGACCCCTCACCTACCTCATGAGGTCAATTAGGGTAGGAGGGCGCACCCTAGCTAGGATTGTTGTTCATTTCATCTTTTGGACAGCAAGAGAGAGCAAGAGAGAGGTCAAGCTTGAGAAGAGGCAGCATTTGCAGAGCTGGGCACACATCCCAAGGCAACAAGCTAGCACGAGTTTCAAGGCTGAGTACAACATTGAATGCAGTCCATACGGTACGGATTTCTAGAGGCAGTACAACCATTTATTATGCACATAAATCGAGGGAGATAGCAGAAACATTTATGAGAAGTTTGGCACACATCCCAAGGCTGCCATACAGTCATTTATTTGCACAGAAATCGAGGCACCGGTCGTCATTAATTTCTGGGTGAAATTCCGTACTGTCCGTACATATTTTGGCACGATTTTCGAGGGCCGTACAACACAATTTTTAAGAAGAAAGGGCACGGTTTTTGAGGAGCTGTTCCTACTGCATTTTTTGTACAGTCTTAGCAGAAATTTGGCACAAAAACCGAGACAGTCCGTACAACATTTATTGCTGGGACAGTCGTATAGTTGTACAGATTTTTGGCATAGAAATCGAGGAGCTTTCCGAGCACTGTTCAGAAGGATTTTTGCAGAAGAAAGTCTAAGATAAGTTTTTGTAATTTCTGAAGATGAATATGATGTAAAAGAAATTTCTCAGAAGCTCATAAATAATAAAAAACCCTCTCTCACTGGTTTTCCCCTTGTGGGTTTTTTCCAGGGTCGATGTTAGACCGAAAATATCCGTGTCTATAATTTTCTAAGTTTTATGTGCTGCTGATATTTTATTTCTACGTTATAAACAATGTTCAAAATCCTCATGTTTCAGTTCTGAAATTAATTTTCTGCTGTGTATTTAATTGCTGATATAAAACTGGGTTTGGGCATTAAACATTGGCTGAAAAATCAGCGAGATTGAAACTGGGTTGGGGTCTGAAAATTTACATGGTATTAGAGCTGAGTTGAAAGGAAGCAGAAATTTCAGCAGTGAGAAAGTTGGGACAACAGTCACTTCATAGGGCAGATTTTTGAATTTATTATTTTCAGTAGAAAAGGGTCAATGGCTACAGGTTTGAGAGTTGAGGACAGACTTGATGGGGCAACAAATTTTGTTGCTTGGAAGGAGAGGATGATCTTGCTTTTGCAAGAAAGCGAGTTGTGGGACATTGTGGAAAATTCCACTACTCATCCTGTTGTGGTACCTACTGATGCTACTCTTCTTGCAGCTTACACTAAGAAGAGTATCAAGGCTAAGAGGTTTATTCTTGATGCCATCAAGGATCATTTGATTCCTCACTTGACGGGGAAGACACATGCCTAT
>SNQJ01S0047220.1:0-12081 GCA_010110895.2 Picea sitchensis | reverse complement strand
GTACAACATTTATTGCTGGGACAACCGTACAGTTGTACGGATTTCTGGCACAAAAATCGAGGAGCTTTCCCAGGACTGTTCAGAAGGGTTTTTGTAGAAGAAAGTCTGAGATAAGTTTTTGTAATTTCTGAAGATGAATATGCTGTAAAAGAAATTTCTCAGAAGCTCATAAATAATAAAAAGCCCTCTCACTGGTTTTCCCCTTGTGGGTTTTTTCCAGGGTTGATGTTAGATCGAAAATATCTTTGTCTATAATTTTTTGAGTTTTATGTGCTGCTGATATTTTATTTCTGTGTTATAAACGATGTTCGGAATCCTCATGTTTCAGTTTTGAAATTAATTTTCTACTGTGTATTTAATTGCTGATATAAAACTGGGTTTGGGCATTAAACATTGGCTGAAAAATCAGCGAGACTGAAACTGGGTTGGGGTCTGAAAATTTACAAATCAAGCCCCAAAGGTCATTGCTAATGCATACCTCTCCTTTATCCAAGCTATTAGAGACAAAATTGCAAAAATCTTAAAAAAGAACATAAAAACCATTTTCAAACCTCATAAAATCCTCTAAAACACCTTTCGAGTTTCATACTATTAAAGATAGAATTGGCCCTCTCTAACAATAAGGTGTTTATGAAATCCCTTGCTCCTATGGTGTATCCTATATTGGTAACACTGGCCTTGCCATCCAAATTAGACTCAAAGAACAAAATGCAAAAACCAACTACAATCGTACCAACATGTTTGCCATTGATGATCACTCCCATTGCACAAAACACCACATTTGCTTTGACTAGACCAAAGTCTTAGCCAAAACCCGACACTATTTCATTAGATAATCAAAGAAGCTATAAAATAAAAAAGAACTCAACAAGATTAATAGAGAAGATAGATGCACCCTTCACCGATATTGGGTTCCCATCATCAATCATATCAAAACATTAATGATTGCCATGATTCCTAAAACTATTTACTCTCTCTCCTTGACCCTACCCTTTATCCCCCTCCCAACTTTCATTAATTTGCTTTGTTTCTTCTTCTAGTTAACTTCCTCCCCAATGGAAATTGGTTATTTCCATTTTGTTCTTTCGAGATAATCAATTTACATATTATTGATTTTTGATCAATTTTATAATCTTTCACTTTTCCTTAATTTTATAATTTACAAATTACTACCAACTTAATTGACCTTCAAAACATAATTATTTTTATTATTATGATCGTTTTACCTCACTCTAACTTCATCCTWGACCCTTTCTAGGCCTCCTCATCTAACCATCYGTTACTCACRAGGTTCCAATCATTAACTAAAATATAAAATAATATACTTATTTTAACTACTTTAACCAATTTCCTRAACATCTAATCCTTGTCTTATCTTATCTTATCGCATTTGTTATTCGTCTTCCACCCCAAGTCTCTCACTCAAATATCATTTCACTACTTGGTTCAAAATTTGACTTTATCAAATTACTTTAGTACTTTACCCTTCAACCTTAACCTTTTTACCCTTTCTCATCCAACCTTCCTCTACCCATGGGATTCTAATCATTAACTAAAATATTAAATATTAAACTTATTCTAGCTAATCTAATCATTTCTCTAACCAATCTATTCCTTAACTATAATATAAATATTAAACATCAAACCTAATTTAACTACTTCAATTGCTTTCTCAGGGATCAGTCCATTACTCTTGGCTTGAACTAGTTCAATTGCTTTCCCATGGATCACCTCCATTACTCTTGGCTTTAACTAGTTCAATTGCTTTCCCATGGATCACCTCCATTACTCTTGGCATTTTTTTTTGTCTTCCACCCCCAAGCCTTCAGTCACATATCATTTCCCTACTTGGTTCAAATTTGACTTTATCAAATCAGTGTAATCGCTTTCCTAATCCACTATCCCTATCATTAATTTGATCATTCAAACCTCTTAATGATTTTTTTTCATTCTATCCTCTCATTTTTTGCAACTTGTAACATATATTTCTCAAGACTCCCTAATGATGGGTGAAAGGTTCACTTGTAACATCAATCAAATATATTCTTAATGCAATGCAATCCATAAAATAGCTCACTAGTATGACTTATAGTAGAAGCTTCTATCACTCTAAACTACTTATGATTTTAAAAATTATAAAGTTTGCACATTACTTAAATTGCAAAGAGAGGAGAGATACTTGATATATTATTCAATGTGAAAATGAGTTACACATACTATGATATGCCTTGTGCAAGAGACATAAGCTGATGGCAATCACCATTACGCAATAAAAAAGGCATGTGGCTTAATTAAAATCAAAGTCACCTTACTTCTACCAACACAAGAGTACTAAGCATAATGCATTATAATATGATCACTATAAATTATAAATTCTATCACCCAACCATAGTGGTCATATGGGAAAGTACACTTAGCTTATCTCTAAACTTTACAACTTATTTAGCTTGAGAGGCTTGGTGTAGATGTTTGTAGTCTTTTGCATAATATTTCAGTGCTATGCCTCCATTCTTCACAAGTTTTAGAATATAGTGTTAGTGGACCTCAACATCCTTTGTTTGCTCATGAAACATTGGATTTCTTGCCAACTTCGTTACACTTTTATTGTCAAAATAAAGTATAGTTGCGCTAGCTTATTCTACTTGCAAATTAACAAGAATCCTCTGCAACCATATTGCCTCACAAGTTGTAATTATTGTTTCCCTCTACTCCGTTTCAGAATATGAGAGTGCTATTACTTGTTGCTTTTACTTAACCAAGAAACGACACTTGTACCAAGAGCAAAGCAGTGAAAACATAAACTATAGTAGATTTTCTTCATATAATTGATTGATCCTGCCCAATCTAAATATGTGCAATAGGTCAACCATAAACTAGGCTTTTTGTGATTTTAAGTATTGCTTTGCTGAAGAGAGTGTGAGTAGCTTGGTAGGTTATTTTAGGTTTTCTTGCTTGGAAATTTGAGGGACCTTGAGATGTGTAATATCCCCAATAGATCTAGGCAGATATTTTATGAATTTCTATGCAATTATGTTATTTTTTCCACAAATATTTTGCATTCATTCTACTAAAGACATTTCGTCAAACATATTGCAAGCATCCTAGATACACTTGGAATAGAAGAGAATCATGGAATATTTTATTATGAATGGAGACTGAACACAACAATCCAATGGCTGCTATAGTAGCTGCAATACATCAATGGAAAACACACAATACAAGCCAAAAACCTGGAATTATGTCATGGCCCCCTCAACATTTGAGATCCAACCCTCCAAGTGTCACAACCTCTTCAAGAAGATCACTGCAACCCAAAACTGAAAACAAACCCAAGATGAAGCTCCAATGAAGATCCTGGATGGGTCCTCCTCCTTGTCTAGCTAGGGTGTATATTGCACTGCCAGAAGCAAACCAATAGTGGAAGGGTTTTGCCCAAAACCCCAACAGAAACGCTTGCTACAAGAGCAGTGTTCTAAACCCCAACGAAACGCTTTGCTACAAGAGCTGTTGCCGTGAGAGGGAGCCAGGGCTTAGAACGAGCTTGTGAAGCCGAGCATGGGAGCCGCATTTTCAAAATGGTTGGGAGCGAAGCGTCTCCTGAGCATTTATATATATATATATTCAAAGAAAACATGTAGAATGCCAAACTAGATGCAAAATTTATGAAACATGTATGTTTGTGATACTTCCAATATATGAAATGCCATCTAAATTCCATATTATCCATCATTCCATGAATCTTACATAATACATTAATGAATAATCATTCAAGCATCAACCATCTAGTCACAACAATACACATACAAAGCAAGAAATTGAAATACATTTTACAAATAATAAATACAAACCATAGATTCTAGCAATTACAAACATACAAACTCTTTAGAACCATATAATAGGAAGTACATCATTAAATTATGGAATGAAAAAGGTTATCCACCAATTGTTAACATGAGTCATGGCCAAATAGTTTTGTTTACAAAAATTGGCTACCGGTGGCTGTGTTACTACAATGATAATTAAACTCAAATCTAGTAAAATGAAAACAATCTATTTCTCCTACTCCTATCCTTCCACCACCACGATTCCCAAGTGGGGGTACGCGTGGTGGTAGTGAAGATGAAGCAATCGAGTGTGAAGGTCCTTCTAATGCGTACTAGTGGAGCTAGCCGTGGGGCTCGGCCCATGGGACCTCGACCGTTGGTGGTATCTCGATGATATCTCATCCAAAAGAGCATTCTCCAACTCCTCCAAAACCAATGCCCATCCTCCAAATTGTCCTCCTCTTGATTGTAGTCCCATATCTATTTTGTTTCATCTATATTGATCCTCGCAGTAATGGCTCAACAATCGCAGTTGTAATGCACATAGACCAAGGTCTCAACTCGCTGTACATTGTGGATGAAACTGTATATGCTCCAACACCTCTCTGCAAAAGAAGTGTTCACCACCTCTGAAAAAACCCGCATTGCCATATAGAACATAACCGCAGCTACCCCCATGCATGTCCCACCAATCAAGAGAAGGAAATTCCTCATCTCTATAAGGTATGCTGTTCGAAAGGCACCAATGTAACTCGCATGTAATCGCTCAACCGCTAAGTTTAATGCGTTATCACATCTACTCAAATATCCTCGGGTACATTTTTCTAATGCTTCGTATATATAACCGCTTGAACCTTCGATCTTGGGTGGTTTCTTTTCGCTCTACCCCCGGTGCAGGTTGAAAGGACGATGCGATAATATTTTGGTAAGAATATATGTGTTAAGGCATGTAGTGGAATATTTAGCTTCTCCCATCGTTTTCCACCTCTATACTGATAAAAACATACAAATTCTGATCTCTAGGACAAATTAAGGACATTGATGAGCCTAAAGATCATAATTTGTCCTAGCATATTATCCATTGCTCATACACCTCCCCAATGACCAATCGATCAAAATCTGCAAACCGAATCATGTTATAAATCGCTTTGGTGAACTGTGAAACAAACTTGACTCGCGGTCCAAAATGGCTAATAAGGACAAGCAGCTTTGCCGCATCCATGCCATCCTATTAGTGCTATAATGTCATCCACTATCACTCATCACCATAGCAATTCCAAAGCCCGCTCTTACCCTAATAGCCTCATAGAGGAAATAGTTTCAAATCTAGCTCCTTCCTTGGTGCTTGGCACTCGTAATTTAGAGTAAGTGCCATAAAAATGCATTAACCCTTGAATGCCCAATGATAAATTTAATGAGTTTCTTCCCTTGTACAAATCATTAATCCATATTCTTTTAGTGCTTGATGATATGTAATAAAGTTCAATGTGCAACAAACAACTAGACCAAAATATGTGAGTATATTTTTGTTCAATGATTTTTCCTGCTTCTTTACAATTTGTTGCATTATCGTGACTACTTGAATCACATTAGTAGGACCAACATAGCAGACATCTTACTGAAAACAATTGATGTCTGCTATGTTCTGAGAAGATGCCATGACTGATGAGGGGTCATGAGCTAAGAAACACTGCACCAATAGAAGAAACACCAAGGATATTTATCAAATGTGTGGTTCTAACAATTGTTCAACCATCGATACAATGGGATACCCCAAAGCATTTGCCCACCCATCTGTAAACTGTGTAAGATCTCTTTTGACTTTGCTTTTTCCTTGTCAAGTAACTCAGTTCTAGCCTTTTCATATCCCGGCTCTTTGTATCCAATGGGGCATTGATGGCTTTATCCATGGAATGCCAATAAGGGGAATGAGAACATTGAATGGCACACCATATGCATAAAGAAACTTTGCCACTTTGCATCCACTTCCTCCCCGCTAATATCAAGGAAATCTTCTATGGTTCTCTTTACTTCCACTTCCACTTCCACTTCCACCTCAATCGATAGGACCTTCCACCAACCGGAAGATGAGATGTTCCACTGACTATTTTGTCATGACCATGAGCTATAGTGGTTTTCCTGGACGACAACTATGTTGGCATAAAAACTTAGTGGTTCCCCCACCTCTACCCTCCTCAAGTTTTGTGGACAACTTCCACAAGTGGGTTAATGAAGCTTGCCACTATCAACTTCATTATCATCCTTCACTCACCCTCCTTCATTCATTGGGTACTCCGGGTCACTATGAGAATGACCACTATCATCTCTTCATTCACATGCCTACTCCCAAAGTTCCAATAAATATGAGAACCAAATGTAAGGAAAACCACAAGAAAATCTCATTTTCTTCAAGTTTTAGATGAACAACCTGCAATAGAATGAGGAGGAAGGGGGAATTGGAAAAAGTAGGAGAAGACAAAAATACAATAATAAACAAGACATTTTGTGAACAATATTCAAAATTTCAACAAAAATACACATTGGGCATACATATTTTGATGAATCTCCAATGATTTGCAAGTAAATGGAATCCTTTGTTGTCTCCTCCAAGCTCTCACAAATCCTCTTCAAGCTCTCCAATTTTGCTCGAACACCAAGCCAACACCAAGAGCTCCTTCCCTCTCCACTCCAACTGAAAGATGAAACAACGAGGAAGAAGAGGGAGAGATTGTGCTTTATCTCCCCTCTCTAACCCTAAAAATGCCTTAGGGCCCACCCACAAAGCCAAAAAAAAATAAAAAACAAAAAAAACGAACTTTTTCGAGCCAAAAATCGGGGAGCGCTCGCGTGGGTTTGGGCGCGCTCTGGGAGCGCGGTTTCGGGAGGGTCGGGAGTGGGTCTTGTAGCTTCGGGAGTGGACATGGAGCGTGGCGCTTCGACAAATGACAGGGAACGTCCGGGACAGGTCGGGAGCGCGGTTCGGCCGGTCCGGAGCGTGGGGGGGAGCGCGGTTCGACCGGTCCGGAGTGTCGGGGGGAGCACGGTTCCAGGACGCTCCCGCTTGGAGCACGGTTCGGGGGTCTCGACTGGGGGGGGGATGCTTCGACAACCTTGTACAAGAGCACTCCAATAAGATATTAAATCATAATCATAATGATAAGTGAGGGGTTACCCTTATTTTATACTTTTCCAACCCCTTCTAGATCCTTCCTCCATGCCTTCTAGAACTTCCCATTTTGGACTAGATCAACTATTCTAGAATTTTCCCCTTTTTGACTAAATCAAATATAATCCTTATTTCTCCTTCAATTATTAATAAAACATTAAAAATACATTTTTAATGCTTAAGTGGTTAATTATTTAATGTCACTTTAAATACATAACCTCCCATAACTAAATGACATTAAATGACCCCCTTTGACTCCCTTTTTCTTCAGTGACAAGCCACAAAAATCCTTTCTACTACAAAACGAGGAAACCCAAAAATGGGGATATGACAAATCCTCCCTTCCCAAAGATTGCTTGTCCTCAAGCAATCCCATCATGACTTGACGCTCCATTGACTAATCAAGACTGGCATTGAAAATGATACCAGATTGCTTGTCCTCAAGCAATGCCATCATGACCTGACGCTCCATTGATTGATCTAGACCGACACTGAAGATGATACCAGATTGCTTGTCCTCAAGCAATGCCATCATGACTTGACGCTCCATTGACTGATCTAGACTATCACTAAAGATGATACTAGGATCCCAAACTACCCTGTAAGATGTGAAACATGCTTTGCTCAGGGCGTGGTCTGGCAATGTCTGAACATAAGAGGCCTTCTGAAAATCTCTAGCAAGCAAGGTCACTCGGTGCTGAAATAACTCGATCAACTCATCAATGTACTGCTCATCTAGGGAATCAACCTCATGAGAGAAAAATTGGGTCTCGCCTCTGTGTCAACTACTGCATTGTCTCTTGTCCCAAGATTCCAAGCTATCCTCATAAAGGAACCACCACGCTAATGTTGCGCTACTCTGATCATAGTCATTCGACCATCGTCTCACTTTGCGTCCACAAGCTGTAATGACTCAAAGGATCGCATCCACTATTGAGGATCATGCCCATCCAATATATCACCACTCTAAGATCATATATCATAGAGAAGTCTATGTGATCATCAAGTCTCCAAGTATCAAAGGGAAAGACCTCAATACTCCAATACCTCCTGTCTGTTGTAATCATCCAAGTATCATCCGGACAATCTCCCAACATATCGTTCGCAAAGTCCCTCTGGGTGAACACAAGAACCACGTAGATGGTAAAGTCACCAAAGTCCCACACTAGCCTGTATGACATGAAACACCCTCTACTCATAGCACCGGTCTGTAAGGAACCAATACACGAATCCACCCGATTGCCTCTGATAAGCCAGGAAATTATAAGCTGCATAAACGCGGTCAACTCCTCAAAAGACCACTCCTCCAAGCAACCACTCCTAAGCCTCCCAAAAGTAAACTCCGAAAAGTCAAGGCCCATGCTCTCCTCTCTAAAAATAGATGAACTATCAAGCACTCTAATCCCAGGGTTACAAACTAATCCTAGAAAGGTGCCACCATGCTGACGTTGCACCACTCTGATCATCATCATCAAACCAACGCACCTAGTCTGCATCCTCCTCTCCTGGAACCCTAAGCTGAACTCCCTGAAGGGACTGAAGCCACCATCCTGAATCCTCTCATGTAAAAATATCTCACTGAAGTCTAAGCCTGCAAGTCCATGGTTGGCCTCAAGTCTGTCCTTCCATATAGAGTAAGTATCCTCTGCTGATGTCCCAAAAATCAAGCAGACCAATCACTGTCACGATTCTGTCGACCATCATCTAAATCAATTCATCACTCAGATGAATTCTCGGATCCCACCACCATATAGGAAGTCCACCGCTCCTAATACCTACTAACTGTTGCTGCACCATACTTGTAACCATCGGAGTCAAAATGAGCCAATTCCCTGTTATGCCCTCATCTCGTGGAATCCTAGTACTAAGAATCGACTCTATGCCTGCTGATCTGTTTGGCTCCTGCCAAAGTGCACGAGGAAATTTGCTATCTTGATCATCATCAATGTACCCGAGTAATCTGTGGAGTCTAAATACCTCCCTTTAAAGTAGCCTTGTTGCCTGCGCTGTCTCATACTCATACGAGTACCTAGAATGCCCTGTTGAAAGTGGATCACACATAGCCCTCATAATCTCTCTAAGTGGGGCCTTAGGGGCTACAAGTGTGCAACCTTTGTAGTGGATAGTGCCATCCACCACTCTATCAGCTGGAATCTCTGTGAGCTGACCCAATACAATTTGGATCCTCTCTTGTGTTCTGACACCATAGCCCAAATGAAAGAACTTTGACATGGCTATAATCCTACTTGTCTCACTCATCTGACTCAGGTGAACCCTCGATGTCCCGCCGAATATACTGCTGGCATAAAAAAATAACACTAGATACCACTGCCACTGTCTGTAAGATTGAAAAGTGTCAGTGATCTCCCCCCGATGTGTATGTACATCTTGCATACCAATCACGTGGCCACGATGTACAACATCCATCATGTCAATCTCCCTCTCCCTATCTAGAAGATAACCCGATCGAAAATCAATCTCTGGAGAGTACTTTGTCCCCTGCCTGAGTATGCTTTCCCTCATGCCCGATGTCTCACCTAATTGTCTCCAATGATCCTCCGTCAACCCTAATGGTATGACCAAGAACTCAAGTTAGCATCTGAGAGCGACTGTGCAGGTATCCTGCTCTCTGTCTCTCCTTTGGTGATAACCCAATCAAAGATCAATCTCCGAGGAATATTCCTCTCCATGAGGCTCGTCCATCCACTCATCGATCCTGGGTGGATCAAACTTAGTGATATGTCTAAAGTCCCTGTCTGGAGGTTTCCCCAGGGGAAACATCCCAAAACCCCACTGTACACCACTGCACATCGCTGTATATTGTTGTATAACACTGCACACCACTGTATACTGTTTTATACCACTGCACACCATTGTATCATCATGTACCACCATGTATCCCATATGTGCCAATGTATCAATCACTCTACTAATATCAACTTAACCTGGATCCTAGAATGATGTATCCACAACCATCCTATACTCTGTCCCCCAATCATTTGGTGCATACACTTCCTTGTCGGCTGGTCCACAAGGAATTTGCTCAACTATGTTCTTTGTAGCTAAGCCTTTAGCAAAAGAAACGACTCATGCTCCCTCATATCATGTGTGCCACTCATGCCCTCATGTGTCACTACTGCTAAAGATGATGGATTTTCTACTGCTGTCAATGATGAAGATCCTGCCATGCTAAGTTGGTAACATAGCTCCTCAATCTCCCTCTCGTCGTCTTCAACAAACTTAAGAGCAAGGTCCCTATCCATGAACAACTGCAAGTAATCGGATTTCATCCGATCTAGTGCTTCTCTGATGATGTGTAATTGAGCACTAGTGATCCCATCTGCAACTCCCTTTTGTCTCTCCTCCATCTGAGCCTTCCACATAAGATCTTCAATGAATTCATGAGTATTGTTAGCCTTTGTCAATCCCTGCACAATATGCTCCTCCTTGACCAATAATTGGTCCTCCAAACTTTGTCGAGGTACAATCATCTCCTCATCATCATTGGCATCATAAATGAGATATGGTGTTGAATCCTCATCTTGTGTAAGCGCTATCACGCTTGGACTACCTTCACCATAAGCATCATGCACAGTGAAAGATGTTGGTTCCTCATCATCGGTTGATTGGAACATATGGACATCATCAAATGTTGCATCCTCATCGTTTGTTGATTCGTCAGAGATATACCCATCTAACACACTAGCGTCATTAGCCTCATCGATTAGCTCTAATGATGTATCATAGGCTGCTATTTGGTCCTCCTTCATGCCTACATCCTTAGTATGGATGGATGCACATTCCTCCACCTGTTCTTCCTGCTTCTCTTCCTTCACTTTCTGCCTGTTTCTTTTCAAGGAAGCCTTGGTCTGAACTCTAGGTCAGTTCCCGCTCTTGATTGCAATATAATCTTCTAATGACATACTAGTCTAGATCTCCTCACTGAACTTCTCATACTCGTCACAGTAAGCTATGCGCTCACTGCAATATTCCCAAAATTCACGATACCTTAACAATGGTTCTAGTTTCTTCTTATATTCTTCTATGGATTCATGTTTTTTCTTCATCTTTTCTTATGCACTGTGTGCACACAATCTGGTCTCCTTCCCATTGTTTCCTCTCACTGTAAATTGGGCGGCTTTTTTTGGAAAAACCCTGAAAAACTACCGAAATTAAAATGATGATAACTTTAATTCATGGACTCTGTTTCGACTGATTGCTTTTTTGAAATTGGATATTTTTCCGAGAGGAATTCAAATACCCAATTTGTTTTGGCAAATTCTGCTCAGAAATATTCAGATCTGAGCCCGAAGTGCGTGACCCTCTTTTTCCCCCAAAAAATTTCTGCAGAAAGACCCCAAAATTTTCTCCTTCTCTAGCCAAGAAAAGTGCTCTGTTGTAATCATAGGCTGGCAAGATCACCAGCTCTGATACCACTATAATATCCCCAATAGATCAAGGCAGATATTTTATGAATTTCTATGCAATTATGTTATTTTTTACACAAATATTTTGCATTCATTCCGCTAAAGACATTCTGTCAAACATATTGCATGCATCCTAGATACACTTGGAATAGAAGAGAATCACAAAATATTTTATTATGAATGGAGACTGAACGCAACAATCCAATGGCTGTTATAGCAGCTGCAATACATCAATTGAGAACACACAATACAAGCCAAAAACCTGGAATCATGTCATGCCCCCCTCAACATCTGAGATCCAACCCTCCAAGTGCCATAACCTCTCCAAGAAGATCACTGCAACCTAAAACTGAAAACAAACCCAAGATGAAGCTCTAATGAAGATCTTGGATGGATCCTCCTTGTCTAGCTAGGGTGGATATTGCACCACATAAACCAAACCAATAGTGGAAGGGTTTTGCCCAAAACCCCAACGAAAACGCTTGCTACAAGAGCACTCCAATAAGATATCAAATCATAATCATGATGATAAGTGAGGGGTTACCCTTCTTTTATACTTTTCCAACCCCTTCTAGATCCTTCCTCCATACCTTCTAGAACTTCCCATTTTGGACTAAATCAACTCTTCTAGAATTTTCCCCTTGTCAGAATTAGGGCAGTAAAG
>SNQJ01S0047219.1:48318-60033 GCA_010110895.2 Picea sitchensis | reverse complement strand
CTGGTGTTTTCAATAAAGAAATTCTTAACTGCTTCTTTGTTGAAATTATCTTTCTCATCTTTTCTTCTATTCATCATTTATGCTACTGAAGAATCCAGTGATTATATTATCTCGCCCTGTGAAAGTTTTCCCTTTGCGCTTCTGGTTTGTATTTCATATTTTATTTAAGACACAGACCCCATAGCCCAATGGATGTGTAGACTGTCTCAACCAACTCTACAAACACTGTGACAACAAAAACCGACCTATTTTTTTACCTAGCCTAATATTTAAAATTTGAACCATAGCTAAATCATATAGAGAGATCCCTCTCTGAAGTTGGAAAGGCTAGATCCCAGCTTCAAAAGCGGTTGGATAAAGTTACCTTAGTAGATTTCTTCCGTTGTCAACCTCTACTAAATTTACCGAGTGGTAAAAGTTTGGCATATAGTTGTTTCTCCTTTAGTAGTTTTAGCACCTTGTCAACATGTCTCACATGATCCTCCCAAGACTTGCTATAGATTAGTATATCATAAAAAAATACTAACACAAATTTTCGAAGGAAGTGCTTGAAAATGGAATTCATCAACCCTTGGAATGTGGAAGGTGCATTTGTAAGTCCAAAAGTCATGACCAAAAATTCAGAATGGCCTTCATGAGTTCGGAATATTGTTTTTGGGATATATTCTTCCTTCATTCTGATCTGATGATACCCTGAATGGAGATCCAATTTTGTGAAATAGATTGCTCCATGTAGTTCATCTAACAATTCATCAATGACAGGAATGGGAAAATTATCTTTAATAGTGATCTTGTTGAGCTCTCTATAATATGGACACATATGCCATGAGCTATCTTTCTTGAATACCATTACCATTGGTGCAGAGTAAGAAATTTGGCTAGGTCTAATAATGCCAGCCTCTAACATTTCTTCAACCATGTGCTCAATTTCACTCTTCTGGGCGTAAGGGTATCTGTATGGCCTGATGTTAGGAGGAAAACCTCCCAAAAGTGGGGTGAATTTCATGATCATGATTTTAGGAGGTGGGTGGAAAACCTTTGGGAATATCTTCAAATGCTGGAATGCTTATCAATGATCCTTTAGAGATCTTGAGGAATAGATAAACTAGATGTTTGAACATCTAGTGAGCATAGTCTGAAATAATGTGATACTTGCCCTGTAATTTTTTTCATCTTGTTAGAATATCCCTTTCTTGAGTTTCCTATGATACCTCTTAACTCAATTTCTTTTTCTATTCCAATGAAAATTTCATGAAAAGTTCTTGAAAATTTCTTGAAAATTAAAGCCATTGTTTCTAATGATTATAACCATTGGATTCCCTGATACAACATCGCACCACCCATGGGTATAGAAATCCATTGGACTATTCATTACATATTCCCCATAGTAAGATTGATAAGTATTGCATTTTCCTTTTAGCAATTGATGAGTTCCTCCATACCGCAATCGTTACTTGAAACTGGTATTTGGATACCAATGGTGAGATCTTTGGCTAATTTATGATGAATAAAATTATGAGTCTTGCCCAAATCAATTGGGACTATTACCTTTTCTCTTTGATGTATCCTTTGATCTTGAGGGTTTGAGGAGTTCTAATTCCAACCAATGAATTACATGATATAGTGGGAGTCAAATCTTGGTGAAATTGCTTCTCGTTTTTCATCTTGAGATGGTTCTTGTTCTTATTCTTCTTCCTCTTCACAATCTATGTGAATAATTTCTTCTCCGCAAACTTATGTCCCTTACTATACTGGCTGTCACAATTAAATCATAAACCTTTTGCTTTATTTCCTCAATTGTTGGTGTGTCAACCTTGTAGGTTTAAGGTGTTTTAGAAGAAGGAGGTGTTCTCTCTATAGATGTTAGGATTAGATCCTTCTAGTAGCCGGTACATATTTTCAAAATTTCTTGCTTACCTTAAATGCATTCTCAATGATTTGGGTTCCCAGTGAACCGCCATGTTGAATGTTATCCTTTAAAGTTCTATGAATACATCAATCAAGTGCTCATCTAGAATATCAGTTTACCTTTATATTCAATCTTTGGAAGTTCTCAGTATTAACCGGTAACTGAACCCTTTTCTTGAGATTTATCAATTGGCTAAAAGAAGGTATTGCTCTTGTATCCTCATGGTGTGCTATCATTTCTTAAAATTGAAAATTGTCAAGTGACGAGTGATTTAGAGAAAAAATCCATCGATACCATACAAATTGATTAGGTTCTAAATATAAAGAAGCAATTTGTACCTTTTGTGTATATGTCACATTATGTAGATCAAAGAATTGTTCCATCCTAAAGTATCCATGTGATTGGGTCCTTGCATCAAAATTCCTCATATCGATCTAAGGAGCGTGGTTGGTCTTCAAACCAAAGTTGGAGTTTCTCGACGTCTCAATTCACCTTCCTTGTTTCCTCATCATGAATTTCATGGGATGCATTTTCTTTTTCAGGTGTCTTACGTATTCTGAAATTTTTTCCAATGCTTCCATGATCTCCTTTTAAACCATCCATCTTAGTATCCAAATTAGCTTCCATTGAATCATCTTAGTATCCAACTTATAGCTTCCATTAGATCCATCTTCTTTTGTAGTTCATTAATGGTCCCTATGCATTTCTTCACCTTCATCCGAGAAAAAATCCATCGATACCATACAAATTGATTAGGTTCTAAATATAAAGAAGCAATTTGTACCTTTTGTGTATGTGTCACATTATGTAGATCAAAGAATTGTTCCATCTAAAGTATCCATGTGATTGGGTCCTTGCCATCAAAATTCCTCATATCGATCTTAGGAACGTGGTTGGTCTTCAAACCAAAGTTGGAGTTTCTCCATTCTCAATTCACCTTCCTTGTTTCCTCATCATGAATTTCATGGGATGCATTTTCACTTTTAGGTGTCTTCTGTGTTACGAAATTTTTCAATACTTCCATGATCTCCCCTTTTAAACCATCCATCTTAGTATCCAAATTAGCTTCCATTGAATCCATCTTAGTATCCAACATAGCTTCCATTGAATCCATCTTCTTTTGTAGTTCATTAATGTCCCTATGCATTTCTTCACCTTCATCAAGAGTCCAATTAGGATTGTTTGGAGTCTTATTTGGTGTAGAAGTTCCCTTTTTTGGTGGCATGTTCGCCAAGTATCACTTTTGAACCTTGATTTTGAGGTGGTTCTCCTAGACAATATTTCTTCTGTTGTATCTCCCAAGTTTCGGCCCTTCTAGGTATGAAACTTTCTTTTATGTATTTCTCTGATATTTCTTCTCTGTAATTCCACAAGCCTAATCAAAATTGGATGTGACAAGTGGAATTTACGCTAACTTCCCCACAACTTGTTGATTTTTTGCCTTTCCAGGAGATCTTACTTGTATAGCATTCCCCGCATAAAATAATTGATCTAAAATTTCGAAACTCACACCAGAAATACTACAGATTGTCCACGATCCAATGAAACTAGTCCCACTCAATTTGGATACTCTAGGAAGAATTTATTATTGTTTTACCTGAAACACCTTCTTGAGACTAGTCAATAGGACTAGTCAGATATCCTATCTTACACAGGGTGTATCTACAAATTTAATATGACCTGAAACATGAACATTTTACCAAAGATACCTTACTAATTTTTGTAAATAACCTCTAGATTTCAGGGTCTGAAATGTTACATAATTTTTTTTATAGAGAAAATTCTGCAATGACTCGGTTCAGGATGATTCCAAAACCCTATCTTGTACAAGATTTATCTCCGAAAGTATAAGGCCTCAGGAGCTTAATTTTGAACCCAACGTACCTTGATCCATCTACTAAATGTCCTCCACGTTGTTCCTTTTGAAACGTTGTAGAAAAAATTTATACCAAAAATGCCAAGGTGTCTCAGATGTAGCAGCGAAACCCCAAGACATTGAGCTCTGATACCATATGTTAAGAATCAAATATCAATATAGCATAGAAAAGCCTCAGAAAAAGTACTCAATGCCTTGAAAAAGAGATAATTTCAGATAATAATCCTCTTTGAGGGAGAAACCTCCTTTTACCCCACTTAAATGTTCAAGTACAAGATGATTCCAAATGAAAATGTCTCCTTGGTATATATAGGAGACTAGGAGGTATAATTACAACTAATGGCCTGAAGCTGGCATAAATAAAATAAAATTACTAATATAATATGCCCCAATTAAGGGGTAATGAGCCAATATTAGGGCTTAAAACTAACCTGGATTCATGGGAAGACGTTAAGTATATTCTAGAGGAAGAGGACCAAAATCGAAATACCACTCAGTCAATGGACCAATCCAATGTAATTCAAACTCCTCAGAAACAGTAATTACAACTTGGAAAGAGGACATTTTCAAACATGCATTCTGAAATGCATATTGATTATCAACTGAGTGAGAAGCGAAGAAAAAAGACTAAAGGTGATGAATAATTAGGCTTAGAGGGGTTCTTATCTGAGTTTACAGGAGAAGGGAAGGGTATATTGCAAATCAAAAAAGGATCAAGTGAATCTAGTTCAACCTCAAAGGGGCATTTTATCACTATTGAGCATCTCATTTCATCTTTATTGTCAACACCATGAGTTTCACATACCTCTAGAGATGAAGGAAACTATAATAAGTAGACCTCACTCTTTTAACAGTATTTGGATATAAAGAGAAAAAAGAAAATGGTGAAAAAGAAAATGTATCATCGGGCTTGGGGAGAAAACACAACTCAAACAAAATTACTATTTGTTGTGGATTACCAATAGGGTATATTTAATTTTGTTGTACTAGATTCAAAGGTACTTAATCCTCGTTTTCCTATAGATTACAAAGCCACGCAAATTAGAGTAAAATTTTTGGATATCCACCTTGTGGATATGATTGAATTGTACCAACAAATAAGTAATATGTTGTATAGAGGGGCCTTTCAATCCTTTTCTAGTGAGAGGAAGATGAAAAATATGGTAATAAAAATAACAAAGCAATTGACGTAGGAGAGGGTGGCCACTAAAACAAATAGAATTCAGATTAATGAGTTGGAGAGGAATATTATTTCCCTAGGAGAAGATACTAAAAATATGAATGTTGTAGGAGACCTAATCAAAGAGAAGGACAATGGGATTAATATCCTCAAGAAAAAGATAAATGTTCCTAATGTGCAACATGTTTAGACCCTAGAGCTATAGGCTAGTCATGAAGAAAAGGATAAGCTTTACCAAAAAAAAATGGAAAGTAGAAAGATCATAGAACAAATACAAGATGAAATTGAAACCTTCAAAGATGAGCAAACTCAACAATTGCAGGTAGCCAAATCAGCTACAGTGAAAATTGCTCCATTAGACCCAGTAGATGGCTTATCAAAAGTCATGGATGATTTGAGTGTGAAAGAGATTGAGTTGGACACTATGAAAAAATAGCTCAAACAAAGAGATGCCAAGGTAGCAGAACTATAAGATCAGGTGATGAGCAGAGAGCTATGTTTGGAACAAATCAATTCTTCTAAAGAGGAAACTTAAAAGGAATCAAATACAATGAAGGAAATGGTGACAAGAATACCAACCATGAAAGGATCTAAGCATACAAATTGGGACAATATAGCTAACATAATTTTTAAGAATTGGTTTTATTTTACCCTGGTGTAGGATGAGATTGATTTAATCACCGTAGTCTTGAAAGACATAAAAGGAACAATAAATGAGTTGGAGAATAAACTTGATTTGGAGGATGATATAATAAAAGTATTGAACAACGTAACTAAAGAGGAGTTGAAGGATTTGCAGGTCAATGAAATAAATATCATTGTAATGGATGCTAAAAGAGTCATTACAAAAAGGATATTTTTGCATGCCAAAACTAAGTTCCATGAGGTTATGAGGTAAATCTCTACTTTTAAGAAGATTTTTAGTGATGTAGTCAAGCATGGATTACCATCGTTATGGAATGCAAATGGGGACTTATATCCAATGAAAACTTATCAGAAGCTATTAGAATACAAGAGAAACAATGACAACAAGTTTGAAGGGACGTGATAAAGTAATATTGTTGGCAGGGGATTTTAGGTTCTTGCACAATCTAAAAAATGACTTTTAGAAATTTACCTCCCCCAATTTATGAGAAATACATTGATTTGGATGAGGCAGTAAGAAACTTGAATGATCATAAGTATCCGATGGGAAAATATTGGAAAATATTGTGTCAATTTTCTAAATTACCATTGGGGAGACAAGGCGAATCAAGTGGAACCCTCCTAACTCCCTAAGGGAACATTTTAGTGAGTTTTTTTTCATGTACATTAATTTTTACCTTAGTAATATTATGATAGAGTTGAATGTATTAAGCATGAAGTTGTCCTAAGTGTCTTATGAAGCTGTAATAGGAATACCTTGTATGTTTTATTGTCTATTTCTTATGAATCCATCCATTCATCCCATTTTAATTTCATATGTATGATAAATATGGAAATCACAAGTGTATTAATAGTTTGGCATGCATTTTCACAACACCCCGGTTTCATGCAGTTTTAAGCATGTTTTCCTTTATGAAATTTTTTGCATTTACAAAGTAGTTTTTAACCTTTATGCACAATAGAGGGTCTTTGGTTTCAAAATGCACAACTAAAGTATGAATATATATAAAATGATAAAATACAAACTCCACAACTTTTATCACTCATTTTGGAGGTCATATGATTCCTAGGCATGCATTTTATAGTAATGTAGTTTTTCCATCCATTTTACGAAAGATCTTGAATTTGGGTTCCAGGTAGAAGTCCCTTTTCATTTGAAAATGCACTCTAAATGATATAGATTGATTCAAAATTTTATTAAATTCACCCCAAAATTTAGATCACTAAATTTTGAGCTATGTAGAATCATGGGCGTGCATTTCCATTAGGGCACTTTCCACCGATTTTGTCTCTCAATTTACAAGGTAGATTTTGCCTCTTTTACACAACAACCACTTTGATGTTCACAAAAACAACACTGAGAATGTAGACATGTGTAAAATAATCTAAGACACCCTCATGAACTTGAATCACTCAAATTGTAGGTCTGTTAAGAGATGGGCGTGCATTTTCACAATGCCCTGGTTTCATGCATTTTGAAGCATTTTTCCCTTTATGCCTTTTTTTTGCATTTACAAAGCAAATTTTAACCTTTATGCACAATAGACGATTTTTTGTTTCAAAATGCGCAACTAATGTATGAATATATGTAAAATGATAAAATACAAACACCACAACTTTTATTACTCATTTTGGAGGTCATGTGATTCCTAGGCATGCATTTTATAGTAATGTTGTTTTTCCATTCATTTTACAAAAGATCTTGAATTTGGGTTCCAAGTAGAATTCCTTTTTCATTTGAAAATGCACTCTTGATGATACATATAGAATTATAATGCTATTAAATTCACCCAAAAACTTATATCACTAAGTTTGGAGCTATATAGAAGCATGGGTGTGCATTTCCATTAGGGAACTTTCTATTGATTTGGTCTCTCAATTTACAAGGTAGATTTTTCCTCTTTTACACAACAACCACTTTTATGTTCACATACAAAATAATAAATATGTAGATAGGTGTAAAATAACCTATGTTAACCTCATAAACTTGAATCACTCAAATTGCAAGTGTGTTAAGACCTAGATGTGCATGTTTCATCATGCCTCTGTGTCAGACATTTTTAAGCATTTTTCACGCTATGTTTTGTTTTTGCATTTAAAGAAGAGTTATGTTTTTAGACAACTTATTTGGTACATTTAACATTCATTTTAATATCTCATGTTTCTCATATTATAACGTAACATTTTAATATGTATTTCTTCTTATATTGTGGCAGGGTGATCATGGGAAGGCACCAGCCTTGGAGCAGGTAAACGACTAACAATATCCATATCCATTTAAAGTGAATTTTATTATTATTTTTATAATTTAATTAAATTGTTTTTTTGTTGACATATGTAGTTGTTGACACATGATATACTTGAAAATGTTGGCAACTATGAGAACATGTTTGAATTGGACCCGGTTGAGACAATTAAAAAGGTAGTGATAAAAAAAAGTATTGAACTTAGTCAGTTGTTTACACATGAACCAATGGAGGAGGTTGAACAAAGATGCAGAGTTTTGATGGAGGAAATAAAATGATATGCGATAAGAAACATCTTTTTAAAATGTTATTTATCACATATGTTCATTTATGAATTTTGTTTTTCTATGTCTTTTATATGATCTAAATAAAATATATTTTCTTTTTATAGTAATTATTCATAAAACTTCAATAGCCTACTCCCAAGGAAGGTGTTGGCAGCAATGATGCTTAAACACAACAACGTCCTACCACAAGATACATACCCATGAGGATATTTGTCTCTCCTCTTGTGGTTGACAACCCCATGATTGCGATGACTGAACCTTCTAGGGCCCATGAAACATCGTCGGTGCAATGCACGTTAGACCAAGCACTTGATGGTGGATGAAATGAGGAAATTGATGATTCTACAGATTGATTTCCTAGATCGTCATGTGTCACTATCAAGGGAACACTGCTATTTACCTTTCTGTTGGATGAGAACATTGTTCCGATCAAGATACAAAAATCCTAGGTATTTATTAATGTCTTAATTATTACATATTATCTAATTGAAACATACATCTCTACAGTTATTTTGAATTAATAATCATATTGTTCTGTAGGAAACAACACCTTTTTTAAGCATATGAATGACAAGGCCTTAGATATTTTTGGGCCCACCATACAAATGTGGTGGAATTCATAGAATCCCAATTTGAGGAAGGAACTTATTGACCACGTGGTTGGCCTATTCGGTGATTCCTTCAACAAAATTGGAGTCACCTCATTGGCTGGAACATATTTGAAATATGTGAGGGGCCAATATAGGGTTCATTTGAAAGCAAACCCTAGGTATGAGCATCCTTCGATGATTCTCGAGGTTGAGTGGAAGAATTTGTTGGAGGATGCAAAGGTGAATGCAATGAGAAGAGAAGGAAAGACTCCACCTAGACCAGGAAGTTATTTCATATTTTGAATTTAATATACTAAATTTTTGTTAGTTCTATATAAAATTTATGATATACAACCTATTGGAAACTTTTTATAGGCTCCCAGACACATCAAAAGAAACCAAGGAAAGACTAGAAAAACATGAGAAGCACAAACATGGATAGGATGGTTATGTGAAACTAAAACCATGAATTGTAATTACCAAATAATTAAATCATATCATTCCTATCATAATACAAATTTTATTTAATTCGATCCAATAAGCCAAATTCGAGATCTTGTGCAATGTAGGGGGCTCAATTCAAAACTGCGACGACAGAAGAAGAACTATGACTTAGTTTCAACAATGGATTTCATGTCATAGTTAAACACCAACAAAGCATGGGGAAAACACAATATTCCCTGTTGTGGTGGGAAATCCCCCTACGGACTAGCAAATAGGGTTATAATATGGATGCAGATATGACCAAAAGAAACCTACTTTCTACCTTCGTCCCCAAACCTAATCCCCATTTATTTTCAGTGAATACATGGTTAGACCAACATACCTTGTTCCAGATGGTTGATTTGATCCTTCTTCACACTTGACCACTTGTTGGCATCTCTCCTCCCAAGGCTGACCTACGTACAAAACAAGCAACAAACTACACATGCATTTTACCTACAAACTAATGGGTTAGAGATTCAAATATATATTTACTGAACTATGGAGAACTCATATAGTGGGATGGGAAATGCATTTCTTTATTATTAACTTTAATGAATTAACTTACAATGTCAAGACTGACCACTGCTTCGTGAATCCTGATCCTAGGCTCCTCCTCAAATGTCCCCCAACTTCTTTGCTTTGTATCTCTTCTTGCACAAGGATGGCTAAAGGGTTGGGACAATAGGAATATGCAATTGGGTAGAGTTTCTTTAATCTTATTCTCCTCCTCCAAATGGGACCCCTAACCCTTCTTTTATAGGCTAGAAGAAGCTAGGTATTTGGATGAACCCTCGGCCATGCATGGACGGGAGTTTCAGTTAACTCACCCAAAGTTGTGTGTTCCATCGAAAACTTTCCTTTTTTCGTGCTTTTGTCAGTCGACGGAGGCTGCTTGAGGTCATCTAGCGTGTACACATGTGTAATGGAGTAGGGCGCGTGGGACCTTATAAAAGAGGTTTTTTTAAAGAGTTGTTCAACAATGATTTGGCAAAGAAGGGATCTGAGATGGCCTGATGCCAGGTAAGCATGTATGGTGCAAATTAGGGTTATAACATATGCCCCCTAATGTATGAGGTCAGAAGAGCATCTGATGGCTGAAATACATTACCAATCTTTACTGATGTGCCGAACAAGTGAACCCAAGGACCAAGAACCGAGAGGCGCCATCTGCAAAATAAAAAATGTCTCACCAAGGCGGGCATACCTATGCTCGAGATAAAATAGAATCATGGCTACCAATCAAATACACTGTATATCCATGTCAAATAACTATATAAAGTGTAGCCACGAACAATACATAGTGGAGCTAGATCTTGAAATAAAAAAGATATACATATAGAGTATCCATCTTCTAGAAGTTGATACGGCCTGATGGCTGGAGATGAGATCTTCAGAGCTCGAGAAACAACTTCAAAATATTCAAAAATCAAGGAAGGAGTGTAATATGAGTGTATGACTTCACTACCCAGAGGTATTTGATGGCTCGTCGGTCATGGACTAGATAATCTTGATGATCATACTTAAGGCTTCATTGATTTCGAACAAGGACTTGATTGGACATTCAGGATGGTCGGGTATGAGGGAAAGAGACAAATTGTAGAGGGGCTGACTCAGGCTTGGTAGAAACTTCCCTTGGACAAAAACACGACAAATGATGAGACTTAGGCAGCATGGCATTAATCATAAGTTTACGAAGCAGGAGGCAACACAAACTCTCCATATGTTTGGAAGAATAACCAAACAGAGGACACAACTCTATGTAGCGATAACAACTTCCTAAGGTCGTACTACATCCCAAAGCTTGACAAAAAAATGGACAGATGTGCTTTATCCAAGGGCGACTCATTATGCTGCCAATAAAGAATATACTTTACCCTTCCTCTTTTTGGGGTATATTTGATTTTTTTGTCTTTTTTTCAATGATTTTGGAAAAAGAATAAAGGAATGTTACGTTACAATGGAGGAACGAGTGCTACAAACATACAAGTTTAAGGCACAAGGACAAGACTGATGTTCAAAATAATGATACTTGGGAAAAATCCTCTAGGGGCTAAGGGTGTTAAGATGCAAAAGCAAAGTGCTACAAGGCTGGCGTATAAGGTATGCAAATGCGGTTAACAAAACACACAATGGTAACGTCCTTCGATGTAAGCTTAACGAGCCCAGAGAAGGTAAGATCGGTGGTTTTTCATATTTAGAGAGTCTAAAAAAACATAAAAGGAGACTCCATTGGGGTACCTTTTTCGAAGATAGTCTAGTCAGTTCGAAAAAAGGGGTAAACTAGCACCGACAGACGTCTATTCAAAACCATTTTAACGAGTGTGATCAGGACAAGATCACTCGGCCATTTTTTCATTTTTAAGGAGTCTAAAAAAATATTAACTATGGACTCAGTCAGGAATGTTCTTCTAGACTAGTTTAATGAGTGTGAAAAAATAAGGTCACTCGACGATCTTTTCAATTTTAGGGAGTCTGAAAAGAGATTAACTATGGACT
>SNQJ01S0047219.1:2018-48308 GCA_010110895.2 Picea sitchensis | reverse complement strand
CTCGGGCCCGAAAAAGGGATAAAATTATACCTGAGAGTACTCTTCTATAGAACTGGAGTTCCATAGAGTATACCTTTGTTCGTACAGTTGACCGTCCGGACCGAAAAAGGGGTAAACTACCGCCGGATAGATGTGACTTCAAATTTCAGTTTAATGAGCATGAAAAGCCACAAGATCGCTCGACAATCTTTTCATGTTTAAAGGGTCTGAAAAAGGGCTTAAAATAAGACCCATTATGTCTTTTGGGAGTCTTGAGGGTGAGGTCAAGAGCAAAAAGGAATCGTGCAAATGAGGCTCAAACTCGTAATTAGGAAAACTACAAGGACTCCCGAGCCTACAGTGTTTTAGAGACAACATGGATACCATAATGCAACCAGGATCTACCTAGGGCATCCATGTTCCGGTAAGCTCTACCACCACGTTGCGACACTTCTAAAGAAGCTATGATAGTTCTATGTCACAACCTTATGGGATCGATCCTATGGCAAAGGAAAAAGACAACAAGATACAAAAGTCAAGGTAGAAACCTAACCTATATGCTCAAGTTGATCCTCGGAAAAAAAAATTCATGGACCGTTGAAAATTACTCAAAACTCCAAAAAACTGTCCCAATACCCGATCATAGCCCTCCTATGCAACTCTTGAATCACTCTAAATGGTTTTTGGTATAAAGAAAATGATAAGGGAGGCCAAACAAGTGACAAAAAGAGGCCAAAAAGTCTATAAATAGAAGCTGGTAGCTTATTATCACCATTGCTATTTTGGAAATTGACTCTGGAGCCAAAAGACCCCCTTTGTCAAAAGCGGTGATTCTGGGAGCTACAGTGGACGCAACGAACTTCTATCTGGACCAAGTAAGTACAAACTCTCTTATCTTTCATTTTATGTCTTTATTTTTGCATTGGGTTTCATTTTTTAGGGGGGTGTCGACCTTTAAAAGGTCGGCCCTAGGTCCACGCGGGCTGTCTTAGGACAGGCCAAGTGTACATTTGGGCATAGTAAAATCTGCACACATGTACACACGACTGTCACCATTACAGTACGCATGGACCCCCTTATTGAATGAAAAGGCTTAAAAAGAAAGGGTTAACCCTCCTGAACCTTTGGGTTTTGCAGGATGTATGTCCATTTGAGAGAAAGAGAGCATGAAGAGGTTAGTGAGTTGGTCGGGGAAAACCCCAATGCTGTGGCTACTTTGATGCAATGTGGGTTACTCAAGTTTTTTCTATGTCCTTTCATGTGGGCACAACCTAGGCTACTGAATGCCTTGGTTGAATACTGGCATCCAGATGCAGAGGCATTCATGTTAGAGGGGCAGTCACTGGTGCCCACGGTCAAGGACATTTACTTTTTGACTGGCCTGTCTAGGAGAGGGGAACCAGTCAACTTCTGGACATTTCCTTCGGGGCTACATAACATAGTGGAATTGATAGGTCTATAATGTGCAGATGATACAGACCTCTCGATCACGCAGGTGCCCATAATCAAGATCACTGACTTATCGCTACAGGTGATAGTATTGCTTATTGGGAGAATCATTGGTTTTGTTGCTCTACATCAGGCATCCCGTGCACAGATGAACTGTGCAGTCCAGTGCTTAAATGCACAAGTTTTTGATTGGAGTACCACATTGCTTGAGTGTATGAAAAGGCAGTTGATAGATTGTCATTTGAGGACACATAGGAACTTTGGGTTCGGGACCATTCTGTGTTCATTCTTTTTTGAGAGAGTTCTGAGTTTTAGTCCTTGAGTAGTGGTACGTGGACATCATGCCTCTCTTCCTGTTGTGTGTAGATGGGTAGTATTACTATCGCGACATGGTGGCAGAAGGACCAATGAGTCCTTCGATGATGACTTCTTCATGTGGCTATCATGATAGATCCCAGTTATAGAGGATTACACCTATGTTGGGATTGATTTCTCGAGAGACCCTGAGATATCGGTACCTCCTGGTGAGGAGCGAGGGGAGATGGGTAAGTCTACACCTTTGTAGTTTTTTTTTTGTTAACATATGTAATTTTTATGTTGTTTTAGTTATATATATATATCATTTTTTTTTTGTTATACAAGAGTATTTGACGGATATGTGTTCATTTTGTGCATATGTAGGACCAGTGCAACCCGCTGACTATGTGAGGAACAGGTGTCATCCTCAGCCAGGGGCCGTACCTGCCGCCATAGGGGAACCAACAATAGCAGGAGATCTTCCAGCCGGGGAGGCTGAGAGGGTATTGATATGAGTCGAGCGAAACTTTACTGTGCTCACTCGCATGGTCTCAATGGCAGAGATTGAGGACCTCCCACCATCTATGCAGCCTCATGTAGTGGGGGCACCACGGACCTAGGTCCGGTTGTTTCGGCGTTTGGCCAATGCTGTGGACCAGTATAATAGGGCCCATAAGCCCTGACCTTAGCTAGACATTTTTATGTGCCGCGAGCACTAATTGTATATATTTTTTGAGGGCATAATCCCTGTGACTCATTATCGGTCATATTTTTTAGGCGCTTGCATCCATCTATGTACTCCGGTTACTTTATGATATTATATATGTTTTTTTTTTTGTCTTTTGTGTCTTATGGATCATGTGTGAAAAAAATGTATTTACATGTTTATGTGAATGTTCTTTCATATGTGTGCGAGATGCCAATCTAAAATTTGATTAGCTAGAGTATCTGTAACTTGGCTTAATCTCCTAGGAACATGAAAATATGTAATATAATCAAAGTTTTGTTCTAAGAGATGTACCCTAAGGAATTGTCGGTGTAAAGTTGGATCATGAACCCGGTAGATTCTGTTTAACTGAGACACAACCAGTTGAGCGTCGAGATAGACCCGGAGATAAGAGATACCCAATGACAAAGCATCACGAAGCAACTCAATAACTGCACTATACTCGGTGACATTATTTGTGGTGTCACCTAAGCATATACCTCCGGAAGATAATAACTAGCCTTGAGGTGTAAAGATTACCCAAGCTATGGAGGCAAGCCTCTAAGTGTGCCAACTAGAACCGTCTGCATACCCAACGAACACCTCAAAATCACTTGACATCTGCCACAGTGACGAAAGATAACATCAACGACACGTCCATAACACTAAAAGAAATTAAAAAGTAATAGTACAAAGACTATACATATATTACAAAAGTTTACCCACAGTGACCTGCCTATGAGTAATACTTCTTGAGGTAGAGCCCATTTCTAGGCTCTTCCAAAGCATTCCCTTCAAATTCAACCAGACGATAAGCGTCCTTTTTTAAAACCTCTTTTATGATGAAAGGTCTGAACTACATGGGTTTGAATTTTCCTACCCCTAGGGGGTCCTTATCTTGATCATAGACCAGGACAAGGTCGCCTTCAGAGAAAATCCGAGGATGAACAGACCTATCATACTGACACTTGACCTTATGTTTGTGAGCCTCGTTGGTCAGGGCCGCATCACGATGCTGCTCATTGAGCTTCTCAAGGTATACTAACCGTTCTTCAAGTGGAGAAGTGTCTGGCAATAACTGTACTGCCAACTTTAGAGATGGGATCTGACATTCGATAGGAAAGACTGCCTCCAGCCCATAAACGAGTTGGAAAGGTGAGAAATAGGTTGTAGTCTTAAGAGATGTTTGGTAAGCCCATAATGCCGAGTATAACATCAAATGCCAATTTGACTTGGCTGAATTGATCGTTCGGTGTAGAATGGTCTTAAGATTTTTGTTCACAGCTTCCACATGACCATTTGTTTTGGGGTAATAAGGTGACAAATGTTCCTACCGTAACCCAAGATTTGATGTTAACTCTGTCATCATCTGGTTTTGAAATTGACTGCCATGGTCAGTGACAATCTCCCTTGGGACGTCGAACCTTGGTATTATCTGGTTGAATAAAAAGAGAGTAGCAGTCTCTCCATCATCTTTAAATGTTGGCATAGCCTCGACCCACTTTGTGAAGTAGTCTACAACTATGATGATATAGTAGTGCCCCCTTGCTGAAGGAGGGTTGCATGTAGTGTAATCAATCCCCCACTTGGTGAAGGGACCAACTGTGATGACAGGAAACATGGGAGCAGGATGTGCCCTCATCTTCCGAGAGAAGATTTGGCACGGATGACACTTCTTGACTGATTCGATACAATCTTTGATAAGTGCCGACCAAAAGTAACCTTCTCATAGAATATTTTGGTTTGTTTCCAACCCAGACAAATGAGCGCCACAAGCTCTAGTATGGCAATCGTTAAGCACTATAACTGCTTCTTCGTGAGTGAGACATCGGCGTAGGATGCAGTCTACACCTCTCTGATACAATGTATCATTGAGTATGAGATAATTCTTAGCCTGATGGTGTATGCATCGACGCTCATCATGAGAAGCAGTGGTGGGGAACTTCAAAGTTTGGAGATAGATAAGTATATCTCCGTACCAGGGATCCGAAGAGGTGATCAAAAATATATCTCCTCTGATAGGTGACTCTTCGGGCACAAGATCACCTGACTCAATTGGAAGCTCCGAAATAAGTTCAAAAAGACTAGTGACTTTTTGGACTTCACTGAAATGAAATCTAAGTCAAACTCCTGGAGGATGACTATCCATCTACTGATTTTTCTGCCTATTACCTGTCGTGTCAACATGTATTGAAATGGATTCACGACAGCAATGATGGTAGTCTTGCAAAATAGAACATAATGACAGAACTGTTGAATAGCATGGAATGTTTCCAACACAAGTTTTTCTATATGAGAATAATTGAGTTCCGGTCCTATGAGGCCTTGACTCAGGTAATAGATGACATATTCTGAGAACAAGTCATATTCATGAACTAAGACCATGCCTATGGTTGACTCTGCTACAGCCAAATATAATAAGAAATCCTTGTTATAGTTGGGTGGCCGAAGCAGAGGGGTAGTTGTGAGTGCATGTTTCAATGCAGCGAAAGAGCATTGAACGACATCGTCCCAACAAAAAGGAACATTTTTGTTAGGTAAGCACATAAATCCCTTGGTGATCTCGGCATAGTTAGCGATAAAGCATCTTAGAAAATTTGCCTTGCCCTGTAGACTCTGAAGTTGAAGGATTGTGTGTGGGGGCGGCAACTGAATTATTGCCTCAACCTTGAGAGGATCCACCATGATCCCTGTTGTTGACACTATGAAACCTAACAATCGTCCTGACGTTACACAGAAGCTGCACTTGTTTGGATTCAAATGAATCTGAAAGTAGCGACAATGTTCGAAGATAAGTCGAAGGTGTGTGGGATGATCCGTTCTCTTGCGAGATCGAGATGATAAATCATCTAAATAAGCCTCGACTATATGCTTGAGTTCATGAAAAGAAAAAGACATGGCCCACTAAAAGGTTGCTCCAGCGTTTTTAAGACCAAAAGGCATCTTAAGATACGGGAATGTACCCCATGGACAGACAAATGCCATTTTGTGTTGGTCCTCCAGTTTTATTTGTATTTGATCATATCCCGAAAAACCATCCATGAAAGAAAAGGCCTCGCAACCCGCACATCCATGAATGATCTAGTCGATGAAAGGTGTGGGAAAATTATCTTTGGGGCAGACCTTGTTCAAATCACGGAAGTCTGTACATACATGAATCGTGCCTTGTTTTTTATTGACCGGCATGGGGTTTGACACCCATTGGGTCAAATGGATAGGATAGATAAAAACGAATTTTAGAAATTTCTCAACCTCAACCTTAATGGTTGTTTCTTTATTGGGGTTAAATAGGCAAAGCTTCTACCAGACAGGCTTGTCATCTGGATATGTTGTGATTTCATGTTCAAATATTTTTGGATCGATGCCTGGAATTTCCTCATAAGACCAGGAAAAAATGTCGAAGAATTCTTTAAAAAGATCTTTATAGAGTTGAATCTCTCTGGGGGAGCAGTCAACTTCGACAAAAACCTTCTCCACGACGCTAGGGTTTCAAGAGATATTGATCAGTATGACTTCAGGGATGGTTTCCATATTACCCTCAGCATAAACTTCGTGGATAGCTAAGAGATTAATATGACAAGACCGATCTCCCATCATGGTGAATTCTCTTGCTTTGATTCAGCTTAAATTTGGGAGGAAGTATGACCTGTGATGAAGATCTTCCCATGGTTTGTCTAGACTAGTCATTGCTTCAATGATTGCTTCGTCAGAGGGAAAGACCAAGTCTAATGAATCGGTGCCAGTGAGAGAACCTTGAGCCCAAATAGGCTCTAGAAGTGGATCGAACTCTTGTGCAGGAGTTGGATTAGTGTTGGCTGAAGCTTGCTGGACTAAATAGTACACTACTTTAGCTGCGGATAGGGGCATGGATATTCCCAAGTGCCCTGTCCCATCCATCGTGTCTGATGGGGAAGGAGGTATCCACAGATCATTGAAGTAAGTCATGCAGAACAATGAAACTTGAAAAATATCAACCTTATGGTGATTGGATATAAACTTGATATCACCTTGCGAGGGCGGGTAATCAAAGGTACCCATCAAAGATGGGCACAAACCAACCCCTACATTAACGACACCTAGTTGAGGATTATCAATCATCAGGACTGTGGATGCCCCCAATGCAGGGTCAGGTCTGGAGAAAGACAATTGATCGATGGTCACTATCCGACCCTCGTGTGGAAACAACAAGACCCAGAAAATTGTAGCAACCACAGCTTGCATGGCATAAGTCCAACTCCTTCCTAACAAAAGGTTATAGTCAAGGGGAGCATCGACTACCTCTACTTCGACACACATGATATTCCCTCCTAACTACATGGGAAAATAAGGAAGGATACCATGTGGTTGGAACAAATGACCATCGAAAGCGGTAGGGAGAGTAGGTGATGGAGACAAAATGAGCTGGCCAACGGCCTTCCAACATGCCAACGACATAACACATGTCGAGGCTCCCTCATCGACCACCGTGCGGAAGATATTTTGAGTAAACATTTTCATGGGATAAGCCACTACTATCTGAAATGCTACGTGGTAAGGCAGACGAGGTTTTAATTCGGTTGTATCCAACATGATTGTACCCGGATTACAAGTCTCAGTAGATCCTAAAGCGGTTAACAAGGCTTTCCTTTGGGAAGGGAAAATTTGGAGGACCTCCAAAGAGGACATTTCACAAGGGTTTTGTGATAAATATTCCACCACAGAGTAGTTCTGGGCGGCCCTTGCATTTGGTATGTGAGAAGCTTTTTTGAATGCACCTTTGGGGATGCGTGTCATTGTTTCACCTAACGTCTTCTCAATCTGTAGAGGAAGAGATGGGATTTTGGCTTCTTTTCCCTTCTCAGAAGTTATTGGTTTACTATAGTCATGCTCTCTAGTCTATATAAAAGCATCACCCTTCACCATATATACATTCACAGATGTAGGGTTGGTTGAAGACGGAGAGGGTCCTTGGCTGCCCCCTTTCGTGCTTGCAGAGGCTTGAGTTAGATTTTGTTGGAGCATAATCCTAACTTACATTAGTTTATACCTAGATTAGACTCCTAGATCTTGGTTAATACATTCATTTACACTTTATTTCACCTAATTTAGCCACATAGAGAAGAAGGGCGCCTCATCCCTAGATTTTAGGGAAACCTGCTAATTTTAGATCAAGACTCAACTCCCGATTCTTGATTTTCTTGATTTTTCTTGATTTATCCTTGATTTATTCAAACTCCCCCATGAAAAACACATCTATTATTGGGGAATGTGCACCTCCTCTTTGAGTGAGAGATTTATTCCTTAATTAATGATTTTTGTTGTTACTATTATTAGTAACTACTATTTCGGGTCAGTTAAGTGAGTTGGAACTGCTTCTCTTGTCAGTTAAGTGAGCTTTAAGTGAGCTAATTCACATCACTTAACTCTTGTGGACATTAATGAGTGTGTGACATGTATATTTAGTGGTCTAGGTCGAACTATGTGGTCTCCCTTAGCTTATGACGCCTATTTTAGCTATTTCTAGCATTTTTTGACTAGAATTTCTATGTTGAAAATTCTATATATTCACCTCCTCTCTTATTTTTCAGGATGGTTTCTCATGTATATTCATTTTTTATTAATATAATTCTCTGATTTATGGAGAAAAAACTTTCTCTCATCTCTTGAATATCAACAAATTGTTTATGTTCAATTTAACTAGAATTCTAGATCTATCGGGGTTTTTGCAGGAATTCTACATGGTATCAGAGCTAGATTGAATCTAGTGGATTGTACACAGTTTTATTTGAAGGTATAGATCATCAAGAGGCACATAAAGAAGCAATGGATAATATCCCTCAGCCCACAAAACTCATTCTAAATCCTTTCACTTACATCGAATGGAAGACAGAGATCTCTCTGATCCTCTGAAGCAAAGGGATTTATCGGGTAACAATGGGAATAGAGAAAGAACCGACTGCTGCAGTGGAGAAGATGATGCATTTCAATAAATTAGATTAAGAAATTGGGATTATATGCCTTTCAATTTCCATATATCTCCTCTTTCATGTCAGTAGAGGCACTACTCCCAATGTGGTGTGGACCACATTTGAAGGACTATTCGGCAAGCAGGATGCAATGAGAGTGCATCAACTGGAGAATGAACTCATATCCCTAAGTACAATTCATTTCATCAAACTTAAAGAATTATTCACCAATTTAAAATCCCTCCTCGTTGAAATTAATGCATGTGGAGTCACAAAAGGGGAAGAACAACTCATCCTTTCAATTCTCTCGAAACTAGGCCCTGAATATTCCGTATTTGTGTCGTCTTTTCAGGCATCTAAATTGACTCAGAAAAAATAGAAAATGCCTCCATTGAATGATTTCATTGCAGCATTGACTCAAGAGCAAGCTAATTTATTCCAAATGGGTGCCATCAAGCGTTCCAAGAACCAAGCACTTGCGGCTACTGATGCTCCAAAGAGCAGTGGAAAAGACAAGGAAAAAGGAATGGGTAAATTTCCTGAATCGAAGAAGGAGAGATTCGCACAATCTTCAGAGAAATCTTCTGAGCCTAAGGGTAAGAAGAAGAAGAAGGAAAGAACACTTTGCAGCTACTTTTCCAAAAATTTTCATCCCGAAGAAAATTTCATGAGGAAGACTATCAATGAGATGGATAAGCAATTGCAACAACACAATCTCACGGTACCCGAAAATGTAAAGAAAGATGATAACAGAACGGGCGGGAGAGCACGAGATGGTCATGCTTTAATGGCTGTCACCTCAAATCCATTAGTGTGGATCCTTGATTCAGTTGCATCGAACCATATGGCTTCATCAAAAGATGAATTTTCCTCCATCGAAGAAAGTACCAGATCCCCAATTTACTTGGGAGATGCCACACCCGCAAAGGTGTGCGGAGAAGGAATTGTTGATGTTGAAGGGGGATGATTCAAAAATGTGCTTCATGTACCCTCACTATATAAAAATCTTCTCTCAATATATAATATCACTCATTCCGCCTTTGGAAGGAAGGTGGAGTTCACTACGGACTCCACAGTGATTACCGACATTTCCACAGGCTCACAGCTTGCACATGGAATTGCAGATCACTGTTCTCGTTTGTATTTATTCTCCCACTTTGTTCCTAAATCTATTGACACTGTATTTCTGTCAAAATATAATTATATCAGTAGGTTATGGCATGAAATATTTGGCCATCTAAACTATAAGTACTTGCATCAACTCAGCAAGGAAAACATGGTAGAAGGATTTCCAGCTATTAAATTCACAAGCGGTGTATGTCAAGGATGCATTCTTGGCAAGCATCCAGAGCAAAAGTTTGACAAAGGGAAGGCACAGAGAGCTTCATCACCACTTGATATGATTCATAGTGACATTACGGGCCCATTCCCATAGCCTTCAATCAGTATACAACTACAACACACAGTGCCATATACACCACAACAGAACGGTGTTGTAGAGAGGAAAAACCAGTCCTTAAAAGAGATGGCAAATTGTATGCTACAGTTGAAATCATTAGCTCCCAAGCTATGGGATGAATCTATTCATTATGAAGCATACATTCAGAACCAAGTTCCTCACAAATCACTCAAATTCACCACTCCTTTTGAATGTTGGACCGGTAAGAAACCGAAAGTGTCACACTTTCGTATTTTTGGTTCACAAGCATGGGCTCACATTCCGACAGATAAGAGGAAGGATTTGGAGCCTCAAAGTGTTGAATGCATATTTTTTGGATATATATAAGGTGTCAAAGGATATATATTGCTGGACTCTCACACTGAAAAGTTCATTCTAGCTCAAAGTGTGAAGTTTGAAGAAGAATCACTGCATGATTTTTCAGAAGACCCTGCCAAGGAACCGCTTGTTGTCACTGATGAGGAGGAGTCAGAAAATTCTTCGAGCACTTCAAAAAATCCATTAAAGAATCCTTTCAGGTCTGATAAAGAGGATGAGGATTAGTTCAAGGCTGATCCAACTCAGTTTCCAACTTGGGCAGAGAATACCCTGCAAAATGCAGGTGAACTAGTCAGTGATCTTGTGGATACAAGAAGGACTAGATCACAGTTTTTTGGGGCTTGTCAAGCCCTGGCTGCCACAGAAAATTTTCTACCCATACATTTCTAAATTTCACTTGGTTCATATCCAAAGTTTCACTCTGAGGTTGCAAACATCTTCACCAAGTCCTTCATTGAAAATAAATTTTCAGAACTGAGAGCTATGCTTGGAGGGGTGGAGACAACTGAGTAGGTCACTTTTGGCCACTCAACATTTTTTTTCTTATTTTTTTTTTGGTGGGGGGAGTTTCCCATGATATTTTACCTCTTTCCTCTTTTCATGAGGAATTCTTTTATGTAATGAGTACCTAAAATGGCCAAGTTGTCGGGACTCAAATTTTTTGTCATTACAGTTAGGCTTAAGGGGGGGTGTTGGAGAATAATCCTAACTTACATTAGTTTATACCTAGATTAGAATCCTAGATATTGGTTAATACATTAATTTACACTTTATTTCACCTAATTTGGCCACATAGAGAAGAAGGGCACCTTATCCCTAGATTTTAGGGAAAACTGCTAATTTTAGATCAAGACTCAACTCCCAGTTCTTGATTTTCTTGTTTTTTCTTGATTTATTCTTGATTTATCCTTGATTTATTCCAACTCCCCCATGAAAAACTCATCTATTATTTTGGAATGCGCACCTCCTCTTTGAGTGAGATATTTATTCCTTAATTAATGATTTTTGTTGTTACTATTATTAGTAACTACTATTTCGGGTCAGTTAAGTGAGTTGGAACTGCTTCTCTTGTCAGTTAAGTGAGATTTAGTGAGCTAATGCACATAAATTAACTCTTGTGGACATTAATGAGTGTGTGACATGTATATTTAGTGGTCTAGGTCGAACTATGTGGTCTCCCTTAGCTTATGACACCTATTTTAGCTATTTCTAGCTTTTTTTGACTAGAATTTCTATGTTGGAAATTCTATATATTCACCTCCTCTCTTATTTTTGAGGATGGTTTCTCATGTATATTAATTTTTTATTAATATAGTTCTCTGATTTGTGGAGAAAAAACTTTCTCTCATCTCTTGAATATCAGAAAATTGTTTGTGTTCAATTTAACTAGAATTCTAGATCTATCGGGGTTTCTGTAGGAATTCTACATGGTATCAGAGCTAGATTGAATCTAGTGGATTGTACACAGTTTTATTTTCAGGTATAGATCATCAGGATGTGAAGAAAGAAGAAATGTATCATCTCTCTCAGCCCACAAATCTCATTCTAAATCCTTTCAATTACTTCGAATGGAAGACATATATCTCTCTGCTCCTCCGAAGCAAAGGGCTTTACCGGGTAACAATGGGAACGGAGAAAGAACCGACTGCTGCAGCGGAGAAGATAAAGTATTTAAATAAATTAGATGAATAAATTTGGCTGATATGCCTATCAATTTCCATAGATCTTCTATTTCATGTCAGTAGAGACACTACTCCTGATGTGGTCTGGACCACATTGGAAGGACTATTCGGCAAGCAGGATGCAATGAAAGTGCATCAACTGGAGAATGAAATCATATCCCTAAGTCCAATTCATTTCATAAAACTTCAAGAATTATTCACCAAGTTCAAATCCCTCCTCGTTGAAATTAATGAATTTGGAGTCATGAAAGGGGAAGAACAACTCATCCTTTCAATTCTCTCGAAACTAGGCCCTGAATATTCTGTATTTGTGTCGTCTTTTCAAGCATCTAAATTGACTCAGGAAAAATGGAAAATGCCTCCATTGAATGATTTCATTGNGTCTAGGTCGAACTATGTGGTCTCCCTTAGCTTATGACACCTATTTTAGCTATTTCTAGCTTTTTTTGACTAGAATTTCTATGTTGGAAATTCTATATATTCACCTCCTCTCTTATTTTTGAGGATGGTTTCTCATGTATATTAATTTTTTATTAATATAGTTCTCTGATTTGTGGAGAAAAAACTTTCTCTCATCTCTTGAATATCAGAAAATTGTTTGTGTTCAATTTAACTAGAATTCTAGATCTATCGGGGTTTCTGTAGGAATTCTACATGGTATCAGAGCTAGATTGAATCTAGTGGATTGTACACAGTTTTATTTTCAGGTATAGATCATCAGGATGTGAAGAAAGAAGAAATGTATCATCTCTCTCAGCCCACAAATCTCATTCTAAATCCTTTCAATTACTTCGAATGGAAGACATATATCTCTCTGCTCCTCCGAAGCAAAGGGCTTTACCGGGTAACAATGGGAACGGAGAAAGAACCGACTGCTGCAGCGGAGAAGATAAAGTATTTAAATAAATTAGATGAATAAATTTGGCTGATATGCCTATCAATTTCCATAGATCTTCTATTTCATGTCAGTAGAGACACTACTCCTGATGTGGTCTGGACCACATTGGAAGGACTATTCGGCAAGCAGGATGCAATGAAAGTGCATCAACTGGAGAATGAAATCATATCCCTAAGTCCAATTCATTTCATAAAACTTCAAGAATTATTCACCAAGTTCAAATCCCTCCTCGTTGAAATTAATGAATTTGGAGTCATGAAAGGGGAAGAACAACTCATCCTTTCAATTCTCTCGAAACTAGGCCCTGAATATTCTGTATTTGTGTCGTCTTTTCAAGCATCTAAATTGACTCAGGAAAAATGGAAAATGCCTCCATTGAATGATTTCATTGTAGCATTGGCTCAATATAAAGCTAATTTATTCCAAATGGGTGCCATCAAGCATTCCAAGAACCAAGCACTTGCGGCTACTGATGCTCCAAAGAGCAATGGAAAAGATAAGGAAAAAGGAACAGGTAAATTTCCTGAATCGAAGAAGGAGAGATTCACACAATCTTTAGAGAACTCTTCTGAGCCTAAGGGTAAGAAGAAAAAGAATCAAAGAACACTTTTCATCTACTGTTCCAAAGGTTTTCATCCTGAAGAAAATTGCATGAGGAAGACTATTGATGAGATGGCTAAGCAATTGCAACACCACAATCTCACGGTACCCGAAAATGCAAAGAAGAAAGATGATAAAAGAATGGGAGGGAGAGCACGATATGGTCATGCTTTAATGGCTGTCACATCCACTCCATCATCTTGGATCCTTGATTTAGGTGAATCGAACCATATGGCTGCATCAAAAGATGAATTTTCCTCCATTGAAGAAAGTACCAGATCCCCAATTTACTTGGGAGATGCCACACCTGCAAAGGTGTGCGGAGAAGGAATTGTTGATCTTGAAGGGGGATGCTTCACAAATGTGATTCATGTACCCTCACTATCTGAAAATATTCTCTCGATATATCATATCACTCATTTTGGCTCTGGAAGGAAGGTCGAGTTCACTCTGGACTCCGTAGTGATTACCGACATTTCCACAGGCTCACAACTTGCACATGGAATTGCAGATCACGGTTCTCGTTTGTATTTCTTCTCCCACTTTGTTCCTAAATATATTAGCACTATATTTATGTCACAATATAATTATATCAATAGGTTATTCCATGAAATATTTTTCCATATAAACTATAAGTACTTGCATCAACTCAGCAAGGAAAACATGGTAGAAGGATTGCCATCTATTAAATTCACAAGCAGTGTATGTCAAGGATGCATTCTTGGCAAGCATCCATAGAAAAAGTTTGACAAAGGGAAGGCATAGAGAGATTCTTCACCACTTGGGCTGATTCACAGTGACATTATGAGCCCATTCCCACAGCCTTCAATTAGTATACAACTACAACACATAGTGCCATATACACCACAACGGAACGATGTTGCGTAGAGGAAAAACCGGTCCTTAAAAGAGATGGCAAATTGTATGCTACAGTTGAAATCATTAGCTCCCAAGCTATGGGATGAAGCTATTCATTGTGAAGCATACATTCAGAACTGATTTCCTCACAAATCACTCAAATGCACCACTCCTTTTGAATTTTGGACCGGTAAGAAATCGAAAGTGTCGCACTTTCGTATTTTTGGTTCACGAGCATGGGATCACATTCTGACAGATAAGAGGAAGGATTTGGAGCCTCAAAGTGTTGAATGAATATTTTTTTGATATCCTGAAGGTTTCAAAATATATAGATTGTTGGAATTTCACACTAAAAAGTTCATTCTAGCTCGAAGTGTGAAGTTTGAAGAAGAATCACTGCATGATTTTTCATAAGACCCTGTCGAGGAATCGCTTGTTGTCACTGATGAGGAGGAGTCATAAACTTCTTCAAGCACTTCAGAACATCCATCAGAGCAGCCTTTCAGATATGATATAGATTATGAGGAGAAATTCATGGCTTCTCCAACTCATTTTCCAACTTGGGCAGAGAAAACCCTGCAAGATGCGGGTGAACTAGTCGGTGATCCTGTGGATACAAGAAGGACTAGATCACAGTTTTTTGGGGCTCCTCAAACCCTGGCTGCTACAGAACCTTTGCTGCCAATACATTGCTATATTTCACTTTTTTCAGATCCAAAGTCACACTCTGAGGTTGTAGACATCTTCACCAAGTCCTTCACTGAAAAGAAATTTTCAGAACTGAGAGCTATGCTTGGAGTGGTGGAGACAACTGAGTAGGTCACTTTTTGCCACTCAACATTTTTTTTCCTCTTTTTTTTTTGGGTGGGGGGGTTTCCCATGAGGTTTTCCCTCTTTCCTCTTTTCATGATGAATTCTTTTATGTAATGAGTACCTAAAATGGCCAAGTTGTCGGGACTCAAAATTTTTGTCATTATAGTTAGGCTTAAGGGGGGGTGTTGGAGCATAATCCTAACTTACATTAGTTTATACCTAGATTAGACTCCTAGATATTGGTTAATACATTAATTTACACTTTATTTCACCTAATTTGGCCACATATAGAAGAAGGGCACCTCATCCCTAGATTTTAGGGAAAACTGCTAATTTTAGATCAAGACTCAACTCCCGGTTCTTGATTTTCTTGATTTTTCTTGATTTATTCTTGATTTATCCTTGATTTATTCCAACTACCCCATGAAAAACTCATATATTATTTGGGAATTTTCACCTCCTCTTTGAGTGAGAGATTTATTCCTTAATTAAAGATTTTTGTTGTTACTATTATTAGTAACTACTATTTCGGGTCAGTTAAGTGAGTTGGAACTACTTCTCTTGTCAGTTAAGTGAGATTAAGTGAGCTAATGCGCATCAATTAACTCTTGTGGACATTAATGAGTGTGTGAAATGTATCTTTAGTGGTCTAGGTCGAACTATGTGGTCTCCCTTAGCTTATGACACCTATTTTAGCTATTTCTATCTTTTTTTTACTATAATTTCTATGTTGGAAATTCTATATATTCACCTCCTCTCTTCTTTTTGAGGATGGTTGCTCATGTATATTCATTTTTTATTAATATAATTCTCTTATTTATGGAGAAAAAACTTTCTCTCATCTCTTGAATATCAACAAATTGTTTTTGCTCAATTTAACTAGAATTCTAGATCTATCGGGGTTTCTGCAGGAATTCTACATATTTTTCCCATGTTGAAAAGGATTGGTTAACACAGTAGGCTGTTGTTGTGCCACAAAAGTTTGCTAATTTGAAAGCCGAGGACATAGATGGGTTGGGTGGTCTTCCACGCACAAGTTGCATGGATACCTCGCCTTTTGTTTCTCAGTTTTGTCCCTGCCAACATTATTGGTAGGTTTCTTGTCCACCTTACCCTTCTTTTGTTGTTTTTTCCTTCCTTCAGGATGTTGGGTGGCCTTTGGATTAGTCAATTGTACTATGTGTACATCCAAAATTTTAGTAGGTGGAGTAGCCAAAGCAGTAGGTTGGCTGGCCGTTGTGTGTTGTATAGACAATTGTTGCAACTGATTCGTTAGTTGCTCAGCGGGCTTTGTTTGTGCTGAACCAACAATACCATCGGCGTGTGGTCCATCTCTCTGTCTGTTTTTTTCAAGTATTGAGCGTGGTGCATATGGAAATATATCGTATAATAAACCAGACTGAGAATAGATTAGCTCAAGTTGTTGAGCTCTCATGATGGCGTCTTCTTCAAAAAATACTCCTGACGTCGCGATGTCCTTGGACAACTGTGGGACCAAAGACTTAAGAAACCACTCGAGCAGGAATGTTGGTGGGAATGGTACCTTAATTAAACTCTTTCTACATCTCCATTCTCGAATGTGATCAGAGATATGGTCTGCTTTAGTTTGCGAGAAATCAGCCATCAATTCGGTGCTAGCGTCGTATCTCACAGGCAACTGGAAATGGTTTAGGAAAGTCATCGCTAGTTCACCGAAGGAAGAGTATCTTGAGAGGTAGAGCTCAATGTACCATTTCACAACACTCCCAATGAGAGTACGTTGAAACAATCGAAATTGTACAGATTCATCTTTCAACAAGTTAGATGAACACCAAAGATGGAAGGTAGTCACATGATCTCCTGGATCTTCGTTAGACTTGGCTTTGAACTTTGGGATGTACAAAGGCAACTTCATTGGCATAGGAAGCCAATGCAGATCGTGACATATAGGGTCATTCAACAACCTTTTCAAGTCTCGCAAATGCAAGGTTTCCAGGAAAGGCAGTTTGGGTTGTTGGTGATAACCTGGGAAAAAGGGGCCTGGAGTTTGACTAGCACCAGGTTGCCCGGAAAAGTTCAGCTGCTGGCCCAGATTTTGGTAGAAACCATGGCCATGGCCAGAATATGGATTTTTAATGTGAGGAGACATCATCGGCAGATTTCCGAGATAGGACATAGATGGTTGGGCATGCATTACATTCGAAGGAGTTTGGGAAGGATTGTTTCATGTCGGTCCCATGGGGATAGGCATAGTGCTTTGTCCGAGGTTCCATTTATTATGAAAATAATTACCCCAAATTGGCATTCCTGATGAGGGAACTGATCCCTACCAAGAATTCCAAGGCCCTGTTGCGGAAGAAGTTCCTGGGTGTGCCCCTTGTGCAGGAATAGTACCCTGCATAGGAATAGATTGTTCGAAACCGGGGTTGCCCCTAGTTGGAAAATTAGCTGACGAGAAGGCATTGTTACCAAACCACCGAACAAAGAAAACGATGTCAAACCTACTGGCATACTATGTGAAGGTGGTCCTTGACTCCCTGCTCCAAGTAAACTATGGTGTACAGGTTTCCTGGCGGTTTGCTGATAAGGGAAAGTGTTAAAAGGAGCAGGAGTGCCCCCCATGTGTCCTTGCAGAGGAGCGTTAGAGCTCCCTGCCCCCATACCTAAAGTCTTTAAAGTGGAGTAGGAAAGTACAGGACTTGTACTTGAACTAGGCATCCCGTATGAGAATGGAGGGCCTATCTCACTTGGTGTGAAAGGGGTTGTGGCCGCCGCCAAAGACGGGATCAAACCACTGTGTGATGTAGTGGCGGTCGAGAACATGGTGGCTTGGACCAGTGACGATGGGTTAGGAGGTGGAAACTCTCCTGTGGTGACAACCGTAGTGGGAATTGAAGAATTCCCAGAAGGAGTAACAACATTTTTTTCCATTGCTATGTGCGACATTGTCTGGCACTCGTAAGGATGAATCGGTACGATGGTGAGTGCCGAAAGATCAGTGGTGGAGGTTTCAACTAGACCAAAATATTATGCTCCAAGGTCTAAAATCGTCGATTCCTTTGGATGTTGGTCGGGCACAATTTCTTGTGACCCGATCGCTTCAAAAGACCCTTGTTGGTCTAGCTTTCGCCTTTGTGGTGGCGGTGGTGGCTCTAGTGTAACCGGTGGTAGGACAAGAAGCCTTCATGACTGGTGGAGCTTGTGATCCTCCACTGTGTGAGAAGATAAAAGACACACTAGGGTAGTCTAACCATTCAAAAATTCCCTAGAAGATAAGACAGGCAAACACTAAATTAATTGGAAGAATTGTTACAACAACCAACACTAGAGCAACTTACCGATGCAAGTGCAACTTGAAAATGGAAGAACCCTATGGGTATACTCTATAAATCATGTCCTGATGTATGTCCTAGGTACCATGGTATACCCCCGTAGTCACCTGTGTATGTCCCTAAAAAAGATAGGCAACTAGGTTGCCAGCACGCGAGCAGTCACCAGGCGGGTACAGTAGAAAGTCGGGTAGACCACAATGAGCAGGGTATCGAGCCCAAAACCTGTCAAGGGTATCGAGAGAAAGTGGTCTGGAAGAAAACTAAGGAACTTGAATGGATTTGAGACCCACAAAGCCCCGTGGAAAATGCAATCGACGGAATCCCAAAACAAGCCCTCTATATGTGTTCTCCACTATGATTGGTCCAACTTTGGAGGGGTTATCTCCGCTACCTTTCCGCACGTGACCTCGTGTTTATCTCCTGTGTTAGAAGGGGGTCCCAGATAAATTTAACGATACTGGACTTAGACACTCCCTAACTCAGACTCCAATGTATGATTTTAATGGCCTTGAAGAGTTTCCTCTCCAACCTAATCCAAGGCCCTAATCCTGAACTAGTTGGATAACCCTACAAACATAAAAGTCTAATAAATTTTAGATTTAGCGTTAATTTTATGGTTTGTCTTATGTCAAGGGGTATGAAAGTGAAACTGATGATGTTTTGAAAGACAAAAGTAAAAATTGAACAGAAAGCTCGAAACAAAAATTTCACTTAACGTAAATTTTCAACAACTTTTCAAATTTTTTTTTTTTTTTTTAAGATCTTTTGAATTAGAAAACTTAAAGAAGGATTTCACTCGACTATAATCTACTTACGATCTAAGTAAACTATCAATAACTTAAGAAAACAAAGATTTTTCCCTGGTTATTAATGCAAAATCACACTTTTCAACCAAACAAGAAAATGAAAGAGATTTTTTATTTATTTATTTAAATGATGATAAAGCAAAAAGGAAAAATACCAACAAGTAAAAAACCAAGAAAAAAAATTCTGGCCTAATCGCAGATCACAAAGAATCACTTCAAAAAATCACATACTAGCAACTTAAAAAATGACTCTCACACTTGTCTAAAAACCCTAAAGAAAAATTTTTCATGACAACTTTTTAAATGAAAAAAAGCAAGCTAAGGCTAAGATCAACCCTAAGCTATTGATTGTTAGGATAGAGATTCAAAAACCTAAGAGGTATAACTCTCGTCAAGGGAAAGGATGACTACCTTACCCTCAACAAAAACTATCCTGCACAAGCACGCTACTGATAATACAACAACAAGCCTATGAACATGAGTTGTATAGAGCTAGAGGGTGTGTACACGTGGGATGAACTTCTACAGGCCGTGTGTATCTCTAAAACTCTGAAGAAAAATAACAAAAGACAATCCAAACCAGGAAGAGACCACTAATATTGAGAACCAGGATCTCCTGAAGGCTTGGACACTCTTTTTAATAGAAAAAGAAAACAATGTAAGGAAAAAATTCGTAAAACAAACCAATCTGAGACAAGACTGCAAACAACCAAGAATTAGAAAGAATTCCAGAAAACCCCTGAGAATGTTTGATTTTTACAGGGAAGAGGATGACTACCTCAAAACTTTTCTGGAATCTACATGCTACTGCTACTTATTCATCTAGTATTTACACGCGAGATGTAAGAGAGTAGGGCATGGGTACACACTTGCATACCTTATGTAGGCCGTGTGTACCTCTGTGGGTCTCAAAAAAACACAGTCAAGAAAATAACAGAGATAGCTGGTATGGAAAACTAGACTATCTGCTAGCTCATACTTTGCAGAAACTTCAAAAAACAGGCAAGAAAACCAGTCTTTTAAAACTACCCAAAAATACTCCCAGGAACCCTAGAGACTTCCCCAGTATGGTCACCAATTCTGTTGTGGTGGGAAATCCCCCTATAGACTAGAAAATAGGGTTATATTATGCATGCATATATGACCAAAAGAAGCCTACTTTCTACCTTCGTCCCCAGACCTGATCCCCATTTCTTTTCAGTGAATACATGGTTAGACCAACATACCTTGTTCCAGATGGTTGATGTCAATCCTTCTTCACACTTGATCACTTGTTGGCAGCTCTCCTCCTAAGGCTGACCTGCGTACAAAACAAGTAACAAACTACACATGCATTTTACCTACAGACTAATGGGTTAGAGATTCAAACATATATTTACTGAACTATGAAGAACTCATATAGTGGGACGGGAAAAACATTTCTTTATTATTAACTTTAATTAATCAACTTACAATGTCGAGACCGACCACTACTTTGTGAATCCTGATCCTGGGCTCCTCTTCAAATGTCCTCCAACTTCTTTCCTTTGTATCTCTTCTTGCACAAGGATGGCTCAAGGGTTGGGACAATAGGAATATGCAATTGGGAAAAGTTTCTTTACTCTTATTCTCCTCCTCCAAATGGGACCCCTAACCCTTCTTTTATAGCCTAGAAGAAGCTAGGTATTTGGACAAACCCTCGGCCATGCATGGTTGGGAGTTTCAGTTAACTCACCCAAAGCTGTGTGTTTCGTTGGCAACTTTCCCTTTTTTGTGCTTTTGTCGGTCCACGCAGATTGTTTGAGGTCAGCTAGCGTGTACACGTGTGCAGTAATGGAGTAGGGCGCATGGGACCTTATAAAAGAGGTTTTTTTAAAGAGTTGTTCAGCAGTGCTTTGGCAAAGAAGGGATCTGAGATGGCTTGATGCCAAGTAAGCATGTATGGTGCAAATTAGGGTTATAACATTTCCCTTTGAATGACATCGTAAGTAAAATCAATGGACTTTAATTGTTGATTACTTGTAAAATCTATTCATGATTTATTTCACCTACAAATGAATGTGCCTTCATGTTTTAAGAAAGAGATCAACAACAATAATGACACCAGCAGTGGACAACACCCTAATTATAGTGGAGTGAAGTCCCATGATGGTGGTTTCCAACCCAACCATGATGGTGGAATACAACTCGATGCTGGTGTGGAGCCCGACCATGATGATGGAGTGCATCCCAATGATGGTGGTGAGCAGCCTGACCATGACGGTGGAGTGCAACCCGATGATGGTGGTGTGCAACCTGACCATGATGGTTCTATGGCTATGAAATCAAAAGTATGGATTTAATAAAATTATTAATATTTACTTTCATATGGTGTACTTATAATTTTTCTTGTTTTGATGGTAGATCATGTAGATGAGAATTCTTGAAGATATTAGGAACACATGGCATCCGAACCAATGGTCTTGACTAGTCAATCTGGTAAACAACATTGTAATGATATTTGCATTAATGAAAAAATTATGTGAATAATAACTAACTATGTCAATTTAACCCTTTTTGTTATTGTAGTTGAAGTCCCTCAGTAGCGGCCTACACGCCATGGAGAGTACCAGACTAGACATATAACACATCATAGCATGCATATTGAATCAACACCAATAAAGGGCCCAACAACTGACGTGGATCAAGACATGGATGAGCCAATAAACATATTTCTGAAAACTAAAAAACAAAAAAAGAAGTGATTGTATATATTATGAGAAACATGTATAATGGAAACATATTTTGATGATAAAATATATTAATATATATTGTTTGTTGCTACCTTCTTATGGATGTATGTTATGAGAAACCTGTATGATGGAAACATATTTTGATGATAAAATATATTAATATATAGTATTTGTTTCTACATGATCCGAAAATTCTTAGACACCACTTATTTCTTTACATATATACATGCAATATCTAACTTGATCCTGAATAATTTACTGATCGTATTGGGGTGGTTGCAAAATTCTAATGATGTGATTTTTACCCAAAAACTTATAAAATAAAGATTAGCTTGCTTATTGTAGTGAGATGACACAACATAAAATAAAAGAACTCAAATTACATACTTTTGTTTCATCTTTAAGTTCCCTTCAATCCAATGAAACCTTCCTTCTCAATCTCAAGTACCAAAAATAACATGTAAAAATGACTCACATACGTCGATTTAATGGATGCTTTTAAATTCCATTAGTCAAAAAATGAAAATAATTACACCATTGAAATCCTTGCAAAATTCTATAACTTTTGACTATAAAGTCGACCAATTTCCAAACTAGCTCAATTTCATGCTCTTTAGCACGTAAAAACAATGCATTAAATTCGCATTAATGAAAAATTGAGAAAATAATTTTAAAAATGACCTCAAATCACAAAACAAACCTCATATTCATGACCCTTCCAAAACATCGTGTAGAATCGATATAAAACACTTGAAATTCTGTGAAGGTATCATTTGGCACGCTTTGTAGTGCAACATCAAATTAAGCTTGTACTTGCATGTACTTCCATACCATTCGTATAGTCTCGGGATCCATGCCCTATCTAAAAATCCATGCACCTCAAAATCTATCATAGGGATGTGTGCATTCTATGGATGCATTCCCATTAAATAGGCTCGGGCCTATCCAACCGTACCCGAATTTGTTGGCATCTTAACTCTAAATATAGAGGAATCTCGTTAAATGTGGGATTATTGGCACAATGGTTAAAACCGTGGCTAAATTTTTTGGGGTTGTGGGTTCTATCCCCACCGACCACTAGGTATTATGGTTTGTTTGTTTTGGTATATAGTTTTATATTACATATATAATATATGGTTACAATGGTTACTTATGGCATATGGCATATGATATAACTATATGCTATAGTTTTAATACAACTCCTATGGATATATGTTAGCTCCTTCGTGGACTAAGGTATGGTCATGTGATATAACACTTGAACCAGGGGTTGGGGGATTAGCCCTCAACCTAGTTCCCCCCAAAATAAACCATTACCAAAATTTAAATACAATATATTATATATATATATATATATATATATATGCTAATTCATATTGTGTGGTGAAATGGTTGTGGTGGGTAGTTAAGACTTTTGTGGATATGTAGGTCATGGGGTCAAACCCTATTGACTCCAAACAAAAATTTTAAAATGAATTAACCATATAGGCCAATGGGAAGTTTTCACGTGACAACTTCTCATTGGTTATTTAATGCCACGTGCTAATACATCATTGGACCACTTGGAGTATAGAATTTCCAACTGTTGATGTCACCATGCCATGTGGCACCCCTCTTTTTCCTGGTTTGACCAAACTTTGACTGCTCATAAAATTTTCATACGAGCTTCATTTGACTTATCGTTTGCATTGTTGGAACATTGATGATGAGATATATGCAATGAATTCATTTTCGAGATGATTTGAGATGGTCCAAAGTTGAGCCTTTATGGATCCCCTAGGACCTCTGTGAGCGTTCCTTAGATCCTCTTGGATCATTACCTTCTTATGGATTTATGTTATATGTTTTGTATGTACAAAACCACATAGTTGCACACACATTATTTCTTTCATTTAGATTTAAAATGTGTTTTGCTACTTTCTACGCATGAATTGTACTATGCTACTTTCAATTGTTTTTTAGTAGATAGATTGGGTATGGGGAATTGAGAGTGATGTTAGGGGGGGAGGAGGCACCAAATGAGCTTTCACCTTCACGTGGTTGGACTTGTTCAGTAGAGAATAATTTCTTCTCAAAACCAAGAGAATCTCATTCAGGTATTCCACTTTAGTCTTTCGAGAGTCTTGTACATGTTCATATGTCTGTTTATTTATTAAATTATTATTCAATCATATAAATTTTTATTCTGTGATGATTTATATAGGTATTCTAAAGAACAAGGTTAGGGAAATGGTGTCGAGTTACATTTTGTTTGGATATGTGGGTTGTTCACTTCATACTAAAAGGATCTCCAAATTTTATTACCTTGTATATTTGTTTGTTGTTTCGATCTAATTTCTTATGTATTGTTTACTAAAAATCCACACTATCACAATGGATTGCAATGGAATTTCATTACAGGAACAAGGGTGACCAACTAGTTGGTAGAGTTTCCACATATCTTCCAACATTCATGTGGGAAGAGTTGTAGATATACCCACAAGCTTGTGGGTAGAGTCGTAGCATCTAAAACTCCACCCACAAGCATGTGGGAAGAGTTTTGGCATATCTTCCCATGGGACTATGGGAAGAGTTGCCACATCTCTTCCTAGAGGCATGTGGGTAGAGTTGTAGCATCTACAACTCTACCCACGGGCCTATGGGAAGAGTTTCCACATCTCTACCCATAGGCTTGTGGGCAGAGTTTCCACATCTTTTCCCATAGTTCTATGGGTAGATTTGTAGCATATGTAACTCTGTCCACATGCATGTTGGAAGAGTTTCCACATCTCTTCTATTAGAGACCTAACCTACCAAACCCCTAATGTATGTAGAGTAATATATTGTCCATGTAATAAAGGCCAATATTAATAAGGCCTAGTAATAAGGAAGAATACGTCAAATGTAAGAAGACCTAATAGAAGCTTCCACTTCTAGAATATCTTCCTCTAGATTGTTCTTCTGGTAGATAGATTTAGTATAAATAGGAGTTGAGGGCATGAGAAGTTTTGTCTTGAGAATTATTGTAATAGAGCGTTTCTCTATTGGAGGTTACCCCCTAGAAGAGAAAAGTGAACATTGTTTCCTATCAATAAAGGTATTATTTTGTTGTTGTGGTTTCATCTATTGTGTTGTTCTGTTATTATTCTCTGCAGAATTTATGTTTTTTGTTTTTATAATAGATCGGGTACCTAAAAAGTTGTATCAGAACACTTTCCTTGGCAGAAACTGTGGGTAATTTTTTTCTCAAGGTAGAGATGTGTTTTGACGTCTTAAAACTATAGTGATCTATCGTTTGATGCATAAATACACAGTCAGGGAAGCATACATGCAGGAACTACAAGTGGTACTTAAGCGCATATTGTTGGCTACCCTTATAACCCCTATTGGTACCCCTTCGAGTGGTAGTGAATCAGACAACACTTGTATACGGATTGGCCTATATATCTTGAAACCTTCCATAGATAACCAATCGACCTCCTGAATGTTATAGTGTCACTGAGAACAACACTCACGAATATACTCTCTAGTACCTAGTTAATTGGGTAGTATGAATAAGGGTATGGTATAGCCTCTCTAGTTGGTTCCATGAGATATTGGGCCAAGTACTAATGTTCGACCCACATGTATATTAGAGAGCTATGGCATAGGGAAAACCCTTGTATGTAGGAACCTTGAAAACCCTAACCTTTGAGACAGAAAAACAAAACAAAACATGAACAAACAAGATATATTGTCATGCAACCTTACCATCTGTATTTGGGTTGCGAAATTACTACATATTTCATCCTGTTAAGAATTTGGGCATTTCACCACTGCAATATTATTCAGTTTGGAGTATAACTCCGCAGAAGTAAATAAAAAATAAAAAAATGGGGCCTACCCACACCCTTATTTGATACCTATCCCATTGGACTCCTCTATTTGTTTTGAACGTAGTAATACCTATCATTTTTTAACTTTTTGTTTCTCTGTGGTATTGACCCCCTTCCAGCCCCCTTATTTGGGACTTAACCCCATTGGATTCCCCTATTCGCCCTGATCATCATGATACCATTCACCCATAACCCATTTTATGTGTGGTCCCACCTACCCATTTCTAGTTTACCCCTTCATCATGGCCCACACCCATAACCAAGACCTTGAATCCCTCATCAATACCTTGTCATAGGATTTTGTAGAGGCCTAGAAGGAAGTGCGACAACTTAGTGCCAATATTACCATCATCCATAACAAAATTCATTCCACCATAGATGAAAAAATGGAAACCCATGCCTCATTCCATTGTTTCAGACTGAGATCCCACTTTCACTAGAAAGTTTTGGCAAGAATTGTTCACATTACAGGGAACCCAATTGCATATCAACACAACCTATCATCCTTAGACTGTTGACCAAATTGAAGTTGTCAACGAGTGTTTGGAAACATATTTGAGATTTTTTTCATCCGAGAGGAAAAATCAGTGAGATCAATGGTTACCACTAGATTAATGGAGGTACAATACCTCTTACCATACAACTACTCGCATGATTCCTTTTGAAGCAGTATATGAACAAAAAGTACCTTCATTTCTCTCATACATTCCAGGTCTCTCAAAGGTTTAGGAAGTTGAAAAAATTCTTACAGTTCGAGAGGCTATTCTTCATTCCCTCAGAGAATTTGGTAATGGCTCAGAATCACATGAAGCAACAAGCAGATCAAGGTCATTCTGAACATCAATTTGTTGAAGGGGACTAGGTTTTTATTCGAATCCAACCTTATAAGAAGACTCCACTCAAGGTTGAACATTTTCATAAACTTGCACCCAAATTTTATGGTCCTTATAAAGTTGTCAAGCGTGTGGGATCGGTCGCCTACCAATTATATTTTCCAATTCATTCTAAGCTCCATCATGTTTTTCATGTCTCATGCTTAAAGAAGGTGATTGGAACTAAGTGCCAAACTCAAACCAGTCTCCCTAAGTTGGATGAAGAAGGCTCCATCTGGTTGCATCCATAAGCAGTCTTGGACCAACATGAGGATTGTCTCCATCATCGCACCATCAAGGAAGTGTTAGTAGAGTGTAAAGATACCACTCTAGAAAATGCCACCTGGGAGCCAACTACCATTCTACAACAATTTTCTCACCTCAAGCCTTGAGGACAAGACCATTTTCAAGGGAGAGGGATCGTTACGGAACCAACCTCCCTAACCCCTCATGTAAGTAGAATAATATGTTTTCCATGTAATAAAGGCCAATATTAATAAGGATTAGTAATAAGGAAGAATAATTTGAATGTAAGAAGACCTAATAGAATCTTCCACTTCTAGAAGGTGTTCCTCTAGATTGTTTTTGTGATATATAGATTTAGTATAAATAAGATTCGAGGGCATGAGAATGTTTTTCTTGAGAATTGGTTTAATAGAGCATTGCTATGTTGGAGGTTTCCCCCTCAAAGAGGAAAGTGAACATTGTTTCCTATCAATAAAGGTATTATTATGGTGTTGTGGTTTCATCTATTGTGTTGTTTTGTTGTTATTCTCTGCAAAATTTATGCTTTCTGTTATTATAATAGATTGGGTACCTAACATATTCCCACACGCCTGTGGGTAGAGTTGTAGCGTGTGGGTAGAGTTGTAGCATCTCCAACTCTTCCCATAGGCCTCTGGGAAGAGTTTCCATGAACCAAACTTAGATAACTAAATTCAGAGCTATATAGAAGCATGGGTGTGCATTTCCATTAGGTCACTTTCTACTATACTATCTATTTTTGTCTCTCTCAATTTAAAAGTAGACTTTACCTCTTTTACACAACAACCACTTTTATTTTTTCAAATGAAAATCTAAATATGTAGACATGTGTAAAATTATGTAAGACACCCTCCAAAACTTGAATCAATCAAATTACAGGCGTGTAAAGACCAAGACATGCATTTTTTTGAAGTTTGGGGTGCATTTCTGCACAAATGTAGAAATTACAATTTAAAAGAAAAACTAGCTTTTTGCTCAATCAGGTATTCCATTTTAGTCTTTATAGAGTCTCGTACATGTCGATATGTTTGTTTAGTTATTTAATTATTATTCATTCATATAACCTTGTATTCTTTAATGATTTATGCAGGTATTCACAATGGAAATGAAACTAACAACTATCATATGTGTGATGTGGTTGTACAAGATATTTCCTCATCAATCTCATGGAAGAAGGTCGTTAGTACTCGTTTTTCCATTTTATTTAGTGTGTGTTCATGGGCGTGTATTTCCCTTAGTTCAGAGTATTGTGGGAAAATTATGGAATGTTGGTTCAAGATAGAAGTATGTAGTCATTTTATAATGCACTATGTATGATATATAAAGATTAAGAATGTTATTAACTTCACCCCAAAACTTAAATAACTCTATTTGGAACTATATAGAAGCACGGGCATGCATTTCCCTTAGTTTAAATTTTTGTGGGAAAACTTGTAAATATCATTTGGATATTTGTAATAACTTTGTTGAAGGACAAGATTAGGGAAATGGTGCCGAGTTAGATTTTATCTGGATATGTGGGGTGTTCACTTCAAACTAAAAGGATCTCCAAATTAATTACCTTGTATCTTTGTTTGTTGTTTTGGTCTAATTTCTTATGTCTTATTTACTAAAAAATTCCACACATATCACAATGGGTTGCAATGGAATCTCATTAAATGCATAAGGGTGACCAACTAGTTGACACTTGTTGCAATTCTTTGCATATTCCATGGCATATTAACATTATGTTGGCTACCATAGTCTAACATACAGAAACTTCAATCTAGTAGTTTTTGTTCCACCATAATTCCCTCCTCTCTCTTTTCCATGCACCTCCCAAAGGATGACTTATAATTTATGATATATAATGCAATAGTTTAAAATACTATCTATGGAAATATTATATTGGTTTCCCATGGTGAACTTGTATTTTTCATAGTAGATAACCAATCATATCCATTTTTTATGGTCATGCATATTTGGTACAGAAGGGAACTTAAGGAACTTTGTGATTTATGTGAAATAACATTGAATTCCTTACACCCAAAATAGATTTAGATGTGGGAAATCACACAGGGTATCCATAACTTCCACATTTATGCCCACAAACCTGTGGGAATAGTTTCCACATCTCCTCCCATAGGCCCATGGGAAAATTTGCAGATCTTCCCACATGCCTGTGGGTAGAGCTGTAGAATTTACAAATATTCCCACATGCTTGTGGGAAGAGTCCTGACATCTCTTCCCACATACCTATGGAAATTTTCTCCACATCTCTTCCTAGAGGCTTGTGGGTAGAGTTGTAGCATCTAAAATTTTTCCCATAGGCCTATGTGAAGAGTTGTGACATCTCTTCCCACAGGCCTTTGGGAAGAGTTGCCACATATTTTCCCAGAAGCCCGTGGGTAGAGTTGTAGTATCTACAACTCTACCCATAGGCCTATGGGAAGAGTTGTCACATCTCTTCCCATGGGATTGTAGGAAGATTTTCCACATCTCTTCCCACATATCTGTGGGTAGAGGAGTATCATCTGCAACTTCACCCACAAGCCTATGGGTAGAGTTTCCATGTGGGAAGAGTTTCCACATCTCTTCCCAGAGAACTGTGGGTAGAGTTGTAGAACATGCAACTCTTCCCAAATTCCTGTGGGAAGAATTTCCATGTAGTGAACTTAGGTAACTAAATTTGGAGCTATATAGATGCACGGGTGTGCATTTCCATTAAGTCACTTTATATTTTTTTGGTCTCTCAATTTACAAGAGAGACTTTACCTCTTATACGCAACAACCAATTTTATGTTTGCAAATGAAAATATAAATATGTAGACAGGTGTAAAATTATGTAATACATCCTCAAAAACTTGAATCACTCAAATTGCAGGTGTGTAAAGACCACGACGTGCATTTTTTTGAATCCTGGCATGCATTTATGCACAAATGCAAAAATTACAGTTTAAAAGCAAAACGATTATTTTGCTCAATAAGGTATTCCATTTTAGTCTTTATAGAGTTTCATACTTTTTTATTTTTCTATTTATTTATTTAATTATTATTCAGTCATGTAACCTTTTATGCTCTCATTATTTCTGAGAGTCTTCACAATGGAAATGAAACTAACAACTAGCCTATGTTTGATGTGGTTGTATAATCCCCTGCCTCATTGATATCATGGACGTAGGTAGTTATTACTCCTTTTTCCATTTTAATTAGTGTGTGTGCACAATTTCTAAACATTCATGTATATTTGAACCCTTTACTAAATTCTAGGCACAAATCTCCCTAGTATGTGTTCTTTAGGGTTTACAAAAAATCCACAGTATTGTAACTTGTAAATTGTAAATTAACAACACCATGCATGTGTTTTTATTTCTAAGGCTTGCATTTCTCATCATGCCTCATTTTCATGCATTTTTCCCTTTATGCACTTTTTTGCATTTACAAGGAAACTTTTAGAATTTATGCACAACAGAGGGTTTTTGGTTTCAAACTGAACAACTAAAGTATGAATATATTTAAAATGATAAAATAAAAACTCCAAAATTGGATCCACTCAATTTGGAGGTCACATGATTCCTCGTCATGAATTTTACAATAAGATGGTTTTACCCTCCATTTTACAAAAAGATTGGAATCTTGGTTCAAGGTAGAATTCGTTAGTCATTTTATAATGCAATCCATATGATATATAAATATTTAGAGTGTTATTAAATTAACCCAAAAACTTAGATAAATCTATTTGGATCTATATAGAAGCATGGGCATGAATTTTCCTTAGTTCACTTTCTACTGTTTTGGTCTCTCAATTTACAAGGTAGAATTTTCCTCTTTTACACAATAACCATTTTTATGGTTTCAAATGAAAATCTAAAATAAAGAAAGGTGTAAAACTATCTAAGACACCCTCGTAAATTTTAACCACTCTAATTGTAGGGGTGTTAATACATGGGCATGCATTTTTAGTGAAACCTGACGTGCATTTCGACATAAGGGAATAAATTACAGTTTAAAATCAAAACATGTATTTCAAAAGCAACTGTGCAATTTTAGTTGTGGACACTCAAAACATATTGAATTAGGGTTTGATGCAACAAAAAAAACTAGAATCCTAATTTTCTATGTCATCATATATCAAGAACATTATCATATACATCTTACTCATCCTGCTCCCTATGTCCTATGCAATTTGATTTTTTTTTTTCATTTTATTATACCGACCTCGGAAATATGATGATAATTCATCACATTTCATTTAATAACTTAGATATCTTATGCATTTTCATGTTTATGTACTTTAATTACCATTTTGTCATGCATATGTCAAATTTGTATCGCTATATCATTGGATTGTCGACGAACTAGGCGTGGTTGACCGTCTCTACACCGACATGGAATGTTGACCATAAACTCACAATTTCGATGGAAATAACATTAGATTTTTTATGGTACTTATGCACTGCTAAGTAAAAGTTACAACTGATGTCATTGGTTCAATGACAAATGGTTCTTTGGTGACGGTTTCGTGGAATATGTCACATGGTTGACAGATTCATTGACATGTTGACAATCATGTTATTTTCAAATTGGCAATTATAATGTGCGACAAAATATTGTTTCATACAAACCTTTTCACACATGCCATGTGGCATTTTATTACATCTCAATTCTAACAGATTGTTATACCATCAAGAGTGCAACGAAAGTGGTCGAACTGATACCTGAAAATTGGGTTTTTCTAAAGCTAGACAAGAATCCGTCAGATGGGCATTGGAATGATGTAGGGAAATGGGCCAAATGTACTATTTTCCCCATCTATATTAGGTGTCAAGGAAGCACCTCGCATTAAATTCTAACCTTGCAAAAATGGGTTAGTCAACACAACATACTGTTTTTGTGTTAACAAGCACTAATCTTCCTCCATTTTAGGGTAGAGATGAGTTAGGTGAACTCCCTTTCAAAACTTGCAAGGGAAATTTCCCTTATTATTTATGTTCTTTGCCCCCTTATCATTATTACCAACCCTTTTACCATTACCCCCACCACCTTTCTTTCCCTTGCATTTATTTTTTCCTTGGATTTGTTGAGGAGCCTTTGGATTCATTGACTACACATTGTGTACATCTGATGACTGGGAAGTGGGGGTGGTCAAACTAGGGGCCTAACTGTAACATACCTGACCACCCAGAGGCTAGGCTATGCCACTTAAACAAATTGCAACACACCCAACCACCTGCATGCTAGGCATGTTGCAGTCCCAAGACTCAGTTCTCTGATCTCTAATTTGAAAACAAAGGACTTCTCAACAATGTTAGAAGGATGCACACCACATGCATAAGATAGGATCCATGTCACATCATAAAAGAGATAAACAAAATGCCATGCACAACAAATAACCAACAAACAAGCACATTAGAATAAATATCTCAGAGATAATTAAATACACAATTGAATACATTAAACAAAAAACACAGAGAGCACTTATCTTTGCAGGTAAACGTTCACCAACTGGATACAGACCAAGGACGTCTCTCCCAACCATAGAAATTATTTTTCATTTAATCTCAATAGAAGGTCACCCACGAGCCAGGGCTATGAATCCACAAGGATGGGTCCTAGGCCAAGTCTAAATACACAGTAGTTGGCTAAGTATCTCACAGGTTTCCCAACCTCACAACAATCCTAATTTCCAGCTCTCTTTCCCCCTCAACCTACACAACCCCAAGAAATGAACACATTTCTCTGCCATGTAGTCCACGAGGTTGTTCCATTTCTCTCTAGGGATCCAGTGCTACTGGTCAGGAAATATACCTACTGGAAATTCCAAGGACTCTCATCTGTGGACAGTTCCATCCGAACCGTCATCAAGTTCATGCACATAGACATCCATTCCCTCCAAGAATGATCAGTAAATCATTACAACCATTCAACGATGTCTCTCCTCTTCCTACCATTTGTTTCCATGATTATCCCAAGCACACACGAACTAGCAGTAGTGAGTGAAGAGGAAGAAGAACGAGTGAACCAGTGAGAAGAGGATGAACCAAGGGAAGAACGACCCCAAAACAGCCCCCAAGGGATGCTTAAATAATTACATGAAGACAAGAGCCACATGGCCTCCCTCACAAGAATCTCTTGTAACCCCCTCTTCTCCATAAAATCAATTATGGGTAAATAAAATAATAATAACAAGACTTAACCCCTCAAGCCCCCTCTCTCGTGGAATCATAGCCCCCTATCTCTTTTGTCCTTGTTGGTCTTACAGCTAGCGGTGTATTTTATTAATGTATAGGAAGTATTACATTTCCTAGGAACTCTAGCCCCTTTTCAAATTTACCATCTCACCAGCCTAAGTCATATTTACATAATACATTGTAGTTTATAAGGGTTAGAACCGGGATGTTACATCCCCCTCCCCTTATTTTGGCATTGTCTTCAGTGCACAATACCATTCCAATTTTATTAACATTACAAGTCCAGGCCCTCTGGCCTTAATTCACATAGGCAATCCAGCCCAATCTTATATACATAGGCACTTTGGCCTAAAACATGTATGCATAGGCATTCCAACCCAAAACATGTATGATGATCTTCAGAATTTTTATTTCTGGTAGCAATTCCAACCAACAAGCTCTCCTTCCCTCTCATCCCTACACAACCAAAAGAAATGAAACCCTTTCTCTGCCATGCAGTCCCTCAGGTTGTTCCACTTCTCCCCGGCTTCAGTGCACTCAGCCAGAAAGTTTCAGAGTTGTGGGTTCCAAAACTCCAATTGTAGCAAGTCCATTGGACTTTCTTCCTTCCATGCCTTTGTCATTTAGTTTTTCCAACATCACCTTCTTTTCTCTCATAGTCTGGTACTTTTCTAGGTCTTCAACATTCATCGTTTTCCTACAATATTTCAAATTAGCAAGCATGTTAGCTCAAAATTTGTGCATAAAATTCTCATTTTTTCTCATATTGTAAGAGTAAACATAATCCAATTCAATACTTATCTGTGAGGTTCATGGATCTACATCCATATGGTTGTCTCGTTAACTTGGCTCATTGTTTTCCTTGACGTACCCATTATCTACATGACCCCAATCAAGAGCTATCAAAGTATCCTCTTCCTTGTGGTCACTCACTTTCCAGGTCCGGGCTCAGGCATCCCTTTTTCTTCTATGCAGTCCCTCAGGCGATCTGTCTTGCTTGACCAAGGTTCTCTTGCACAAGAATTTTTCTAGGGGGGTTCTCATGTCACAACAATAGCCTTTTCCATGCTTTCCAGCTTGCATATCCAACATCTCATATATATTATACACATACAGTCATCATGAGATATCATTATAACCATTTCAAACATAAATGTCAAATCTATTTTATACAAGAAAATAAAATTTTCCAAGCATGATTGTTCTGCTCATAATGGTTGTCTCTTCAACTGTAGATATCAGTCTTCCTTATGGGCTTACATCCCTTCCATATCCAATACCATTCTACCTACAATTTCTTCAATTTACATTCAGCCAAAACAATTCGTTAGTAATTATCAAATCATAATTCCCAAAACTGTTTTATATAGGAAAAATAAAACTTCTAGACATGATCTTCTGCTCATAACAATTTGACTCTTGCAACAATAGGCATTGGTCTTCTTTATGGGCCTACAACACTGCCATATCCCAGACCCCTTTCCTCCTACAATTTCAACATTCCTTAGCCAAACTCATGTAAAAGATATATATTTTCATGGCAATGATTCAAAACAAAATCACAAAGTGCTCTCAGAATTGTTTACAACTATAATTCAATTACTTCTATTAATCGAACTATCAATTGGAATGAACTCATCATTACATACACATGTATTATCAGTCACACAGACTTTTCATAATGCAACAGTTAATAAGATAACAATCAATGTGCCAATACCCATGGTCACATATACACAATGCATCCATGCATTGACTACATAATACCACATAACTATGTCATTTATTCCACCATGATGAGTTGGAAGGTCTGGCCAATGATTCAACACATCATCCACACACTTCCTACTACTTGCCTAACTATTTGGTTACGTTCATTTTCCACCCAAACACAACACCAAGAATATAATCCTTAAGTTTTGTTCAGTGTTGGAAAAGAGGTTGCAATCGAAACATCAGATATGCAATCAATACCATCGAGCACTCAAATAGCTCTATATCCCTTCCATATCCAACCATATTATGGTCTCACACATGACTAACTCTATGGATATTCATTGTTATATAAGGAGTATGTCTCCTGAATTACCTAGTTATGATCCCATAACCAATCATAACATAATATGCAACTGAAATTTTATCTAAGTGCATTCTAGCATCAACAACACTTGCACACTCTAGGCCTTCGACCATTACAAATCAATTTAAATACTAAAAATTAACCGAAGGAATCCTTACCTCGATCCCCTTCAACATGTATGCATCAATGAAAACTAAATGCATACCTTCTTGGTTGTTACCAACCTACTTGTTGTTGTATGACCAACTGATATTTGTAGAAGCTCACAGACTTCCCCCTTCATCAATTTGATCACCATTCATGCCATCCTCGTGGGTCTTCACCTCGATGGAAATTATAAGCAACAAAAACATCCACATATTTAACCCCACTGTATCATTTTTCTTGAATACATAATCCATCCTTATTCATACTCAAACATTATTTCATAATAACATACTATTCTAAGTTCACCAGCATGTTATATGCATATCCAAGCATGTACATATGTAAAATTACACATCTATATGCACCAAACATTTACTTTCAGCATGCCTACTAATGCATATGAAATTTAACTTCATTGTATGCTTCATGCACTCTAGTGAATTTCTATTTCAATTCACTTATTTATTTATCTATTTATGTTGTAGTTGGTTTTCCTTGAATTGCTTTATATCCTTGATGCCTTGTGTGCTCCCATTCTTCTCATCTGCACTATGGTTCCCTGGGTTTGAACACTTTTCCAACCACGTTCCACATGGCCATTCTTTCCCACTTAGTACCATTCCCAAATGGAAATCCATTTTCATTTAGTGCCACTTTTGAAGTGAGAGAGCATTCCAATTCCTCTGCATTGGCATCTTGCTTCCACTGTGAAATCTGATTTAAGATTTTAGACAGTAGATAAGTCATATCTAACAAATCCTTCCCTGTAACTCCTATTCCTGACACATAGAGATTATTCACACACCACCTCTTAAGCTCTTTGTTTCCTTCCACATTAATCTTTCAACTGTCTACACATCTCTACCTTTAAGGCTATGGATCCTTACGTTTCCTTTTTATGCCCATTAATGACATTATTCACCTGCTAGCTTCATGTCCCATGTGAGGATTCTTTCTTTTGTAGTACCTCATACAACTTTTGTAAGCAAAGTCATGCCTCCATGACCCTAACATCTAATCCTATTCTTGAATTGATCTGGTTATACCTCTAATCATGATAAACCTGCAAGAATCCATCTTGTTAGATCTATACATATCATACAAAAATTGTCAATTAAATTTACAAGTACCTTTTCATTTAAGTGATAATATTATTCTTTAATTAATATCATTTTTCCTTTTTATATGAATTAACTCTTTTTTAATCATGACTGTGTGTCGGTTCTTTTGTCTTCATGAGTTGATCCAGACATGGTTTGACTCATTATATTGTACTCATGATTATGTTGTGTTCTCAGTTCACAAACAGATCATATTTTGACCCTTTATCAATTCCTTGTATATTAGTCTAGTGTTAACTCTTTGTCGAATAAAATCTTTATGAGGTGCTTCCTTCAAACCATTTACATATGAATATATGTGCAAAACCATGGGCTTAATGATTTGAGCATTGCCTCTTCTTTTCCCTTTGTTTCTTAATGCAGACCCCCTTCTCCTAAGGCCGCACGACCTCCCAGTCAAGGGTCTTCAATCCCGAGCTAAATTGGCTCTTGAAAAACTTGATGGTTTCATTCTGTATCTAAACACAGGCCCTTCCAGCTTTATGGCATAGGTTCGATGGCCCCCGCAACCTTCTCCTTCGCCCTTGCGAAAAATATCAGAGTTGGTGCTAGCTCCTTTTTCTCTTGGACCCTCCTTATATGTGACCTTAGGTGGTAACCTCATGCAGACGCGCAATTGCGGACACACTCAAAGGTGGTTTGGAACCAAACTATTTTTCACCCCACAATTCATCTCGAGCCACGACGTATCCTTTTTCCAAAACTGTGGTCTCGATTGCAGCCTTCCCTCGACTTCGTAAAGCCCGAGAACCTCTCGTCCACATAATGTGAGGTGACTATTGAACTCGCGATATTGATGACACTTCTAAATGGATGATCAATATCTACCTCTTGGGAACCAATAGTTCAGATTTACCTCTCCCAGATCGACAATTATGGTCGTTTCAAAATTTCAGACTTCGAAATTCTCAAATCTCAAACTTTACTTCCCTCGAGATACACGGGATTCTTCCAAGCATCCTTTTGAATCGTACGATGGGGAATTACTTCGGACAATCCGATAATCGACGTTTACTTCAGGTCCTTACCCAGAATCAACAACTCCATGCCACGTGTTCTCCTAATCTGACGGTTCGGTTCCACTTCAGACAATCCGACAATCGACGTTTACTTCGGGTCCTTACCCGAAATCCACAGCTTCACGCCATCTGTTCTCTTTCTCTGATGATTCAGGTCTACTTCGAATGATCTGAGAGTCGACATTTACTTTGGGTCTCCAACTCTCTGAGCTTAGGGAGTTTCAACTCTCAATTGAAAACTCTCGAGTAACTTTTCTTCGGAGTCCACGATCCATCGCCACATAGAGAAATATTCTAAGTGGACACGTGGTCCAATCAGGCGGATGACATGGGTCACGTCCTATCTGACATTTCAATCATCTGCGTGCTCAAAACTTACTGACACATGGCACACATCCCATGTGTCCATGTCATCCCCAGTGACATCTGCACGCTACATCACTTTGGAAATTCTGAGGTCCACATCACATCCTGGTGATGTCATCGAGCCCCACCACTTCATCTCTTCAAGCTTTGGGACTTTAGGAGTTTCCACACTAGCACACTTCCAATTCTCCCAAACTCCGATTTCCCGAACCATCCAAAATTCCGCCATGTGTCTCCCTTATCGGACGGTCCGTATTAACCCTAGACTTCGGAACTTTGGGAGATACCACTGTAAATATCAATGGTTCTTGTTGATTTGAGATCAACGGTCCTCGATTACTTCAGGACTTCAAGCAATTCTTTCCCTAGTGCTTCGCTATGCAAAACCTTAGGGAGTACTAAGTCTCCAAAGTCAGAGATCTGGCATTGTGTGTCCTTTTTGATGGATGGTCCAGATGAACTTCGTGCTTCAGGCCTTCAGGAGTTCTGTCTTTTTGTATCCATCTTTCTTCTGAAGTGGTTATCCATTGGAGTGTAGGATCTCCTTCTATGTGTCTACCTCGATCAACATTTTGGATCTACTTCATCTCTTCGGAGTTTCGATGTTCGAGCACTAACATGTCACATCACTTAATTATTTTCAATTTGCGGGGGCACGCATCAATGGTTTGAAGTAACCCACCTTTCTCCCTGCAATTATTCCAACGCTGACATGTAACCCCTCAGTGATACTGTGGTTTGGATTGTGGGATCGCCTTGGGGAATGAACTCCCATGTAACTTGATTCCCCACAATGCCTCTTGGTCGTCGATCTCTCTCCAAGAAATATGACGGTTGTGACTTAACCTTTTCTTCGCTTTCATCGAACGACCCTTGTTCACCTGCCCTTTGATCCAACAATCTTGGATCTCTCTTGATCCCACAGTGGAGATCACTCCTGGATTCAAAGAGGATGGTCATGATCCTTTGAACCCTTACAAAGGATCTATGACATTCTAACTCCTGCGTAGATTCTACAATGCCATTCCTCCTGAGCTTTTCAACTTCACGGTCAGAATTTGATCTCAACCATGAGACTCTTACCAACATACTCGGCCCATACTGGCCCGGTGTTTCAACTAGAAGCTTTGATAACAAATCTATAACATACCCGACCACCCAAAGGCCAGGCTACGCCACTTAAATAGGTTGCAACACACCCAACCACCCACAGGCTAGGCATGTTGCAGTCCCAAGACTCAGTTCTCTAATTTCTAATTCAAAAACAAAAGACTTCTCAAAAATGTTAGAAGCATGCACACCACATGAATGAGACAACATCCATGTCACAACATAACAGAGATAAACAATGTGCCATGCACAAAAAATAACCAACAGAAAGGCACATTAGAATACATATCTCAGAGATAATTAAATACACAGTAGAATACATTAAACATAAAACACATAGAGTGCTTATCTTTGAAAGTAAACGTTCACCAAATGGCTAAATACCAAGGATGTTCCTCCCAACTATATACATTGATGTTCATTTACTCTCAACAGCAGGTCACCCCCGAGCCAGGGCTATGAATCCACAAGGATGGATCCTAGGCCAAGTCTAAATACACAGTAGTTGGCTAAGTAGCTCTCAGGTTTCCCAACCTCACATCAATCCTAATTTCCATCTCTCTTTCCCCCTCAGCCTACACAACCCCAAGAAATGAACACCTTTCTCTGCCATGTAGTCCCTGAGGTTGTTCCATTTCTCTCTAGGGCTCCAATGCTCCTGGTCAGGAAATATCCCTACTAGAAATTCCAAGGACTCTCAGTTGTGGACTATTCCATCCAAACTGCCATCAAGTTCATGCACACAGACATCCATTGCCTTCGGGAATGATCAGGAAATCATTATAGCCATTCCACAATGGCTCTCCTCTTCCTGTCATTCATTTCCATTCTCATACCAAGATCACGCGAACTAGAAGTAGTGAGTGAAGAGGAAGAAGAACGAGTGAACCAGTGAGAAGAGGATGAACCAGGGGAAGAACAACCCCAAAACAACCCCCAAGGGATGCTTAAATAATTACATGAAGAAAAGAGCCACATGGCCTCCCTCCCAAGAAGCTCATGTAACCCCCTCTTCTCCATAAAATCAATTATGGGTAAATAAAATAATAATAACAAGACTTATCCCCTCAAGCCCCCTCTCTCGTGGAATCATAGCCCCCTATCACTTTTTTCCTTGTCAGTCTTGCAGCCAACGATGTATTTTATTAATGTATAGGAAGTGTTACATTTCCTAGGCACTCTTTCCCCTTTTCAACTTTACTGGCTCACCAGCGTAAGTCATATTTATATAATACATTATAGTTTATAAGGGTTAGAACCGGGATGTTACACTGAGCAACCTCAGTTGTTTTAATAGACATTTGTTGCATCTGACTAGAAATCAAATTTGCAACTTTTCTTTGCGATGAACCAAAAATACCATCAACATGTGGTCCTAATTTCTATTTTGTCAAGTCAAGATTCAATCATGGTGCATATATAATTATCTCATAGAGAATTCTTGATTGAGAGTAAAAAATCTCTAATTGTTGTTCTATAAAGATCACTTGTTCATCCATAAACACTCTTGAAGTCACAACATCCTTAGAAATATAAGGGAGTAATGAATTCGGGAACCATTCTAAAATAAATTCAGGAGGAATTGTTTCCTTAATCGAACTCTTTTGTCTCATCCATTCTCGTGTTGGAATATTCACCAATACTGAGAGGGTGAGTGAATTTGTATTGATCATGTTTTACCATTTTCAATCACAACATGTGAACATTAACTTATCAACAATTAAATTCACTTAAGATTGCATTTAACATATCATGAATATATGAACATAAATAGTACCAATCAACAATGCATCACATCATACACAGTGCACAAAATATTTTTATGGGGAAACTCAAATGAGAGAAAACCACAAAATGCTTTCTTATATATCAGAAGATTACATTCATAGGAAGCACCAAATTATAGCACCAACTAGAAGGAGGCACCAACCCCCTGTTTACAAGATCCAACCTGAAGGAAGCTACAACTCCCTAAATTCTCCTGCTCCAACTGGAAGGAGGATCTAACCCCCTTATTTTACAGGATCCAACCTAAAGACAACAATGACTCCCTAGATTCTCCAACACCAACTGGAAGGAGTCTCCAACCCCCTTTCCTTTCCCCTTCCTTCCTCCCAAAAATATAAATGGAGACTCAACCTGTCACTTCCATTGTCATTGATAAGTATACATCATCATCAATATTTCATTGTCACTATCACTGATATTGATACATCATCATCAATATTTCATTGTCACTATCATTGATATTGATACATCATCATCAAAAAAACCATATTCATTCACATAAATCATATGTCAATATCACCAAGAACATCTCTCAAACAATATGCCTAACATCACCAAGATATGCCTCAAACTATCTGCAAAATATATGCCTCAAGAAAGTGCCATAACATCCATGATAAACCATAAACCATGAACCAAAGATATACCTCAAATTATATCCCCAAAATCACCAATATGTTTCTCTAGCCATGTGCCAAACACTCTCCAAGATATGCCTCAATCATATACCATAACATCAATATATAACCCTCAATAAGACATATAAAGACATACCTTTAATCATGTAACAACTTGGTTCATAATATCATAGACCAATAGACCTTCCTCAAATTATACATCAAGAAGATAACATCTTCATCAACATTTCATTTAGCTTCATTGGACAAAAACTAGGCAACTAGTGGTGCCTCACTGGACGAGTGTTGTGAAACCCACAGGGGAATCACTAGACACCTTATATATAACCCGCAAGATCCTACTCAATTAAGGTTTTTAGATAACCCTTCTCCCATCTGCGGGTTCGATACTTTTCTCCTTCCACTCCTACGCTTCCTCAGATTCACTACCTCAGACGCACCAAGAGATCACATACTTTCTTGATTACTTGATCATTATGAGAGGCTCTTTGATATGTATTTATACCCTTCCAAGTAACTCCTTTACTTGAATTGAGCTAACCCGTAACTTCTTATTTGCAACAATTTTTCTTCTTTAATTAATTTTGGGGCTAAGTTGTAACTTCTTGTTGCAACCATTTTGGGGATTTTTTACCATACTTTGGGGATTCATCTTTAAGAGGGTATAACTTATCAACCATGAGGAACCATTTGGTGTAACACCTACCATTAGAAATTTCATGCCGAGGACTATCCATATATGAGGTTTTTTCATGTATTTATGTTGTCATTCATACTCTTTTTCTCCACTCAACTTCGAGCTTCATGAACACACCTCTAGGGCTTCCTAACCATATTTGCAGGGTTTCATATAGAATTATTTAAAGCATCTTCTTGTGAGGAACATGCTTAAATCTACGCCATAATGGGACCACTTTGGAGACTTTTCAAATACACCCATTACTTATAGTTGACATCAATGACAACCAATTTTCCAACAATACTCTCCTTTGGAATTGATGGAAAAACTCATGCTCCCCTTGTCTTTATGTTCTCCCCCAGTATTCATTCTCTTTTTCCTATGTCTTCATGATTTTTTTCTTTCTCTCCCCTTTTAGCATCAATGGAAAATGGTAGCTTCCTCTGATGATCTATCTCCCCCTATCTTCTTTGCAAACAATTTTGTAGATCATTGCAGGGCATAAATGACTCCAAGTTTTTGTCGAATATACTCAAATGTCTCTCTTGGGAGAGGTTTGGTGAAGAGATATGCAATCTATTCTTTTTTCCCAATATGATCCAACTTTATATTATTTTCTGTTACTTTTTTCCACATAAAGTGGAACTTAATCAGAATATGTTTGGTCTTGGAATGCATCACTAGATTCTTGGATACACTTATAACATTGGTATTGCGACAAAATATTGGAATAGGATCATCATATTTTACTTGTATGTTTTGTAGTATTTTCTTCATCCAGAGGACCTGAGTACAACATGTTGTTGCTGCAATATATTATGCTTCTTCTATAGACAAGGATACTGAGGGTTTCTTCTTTCTTAACCAGGACACTAGACAATCACCCAAGTAGAAGGATACTCCAATAGTACTTTTGTTATCATCAATGCTTCCTACCCAATCTGCATCTGTGTGGGTGACCATAGTTATATCATTCCCTTTTGGATACCACAATACAAACTCTATTGTTCCTTTAAGATATCTGAAGATACTCTCTACTTCCATAACATGAGCTTCCTTCAGTGCTTCTTGAAATATTGCAACCAGTCCAGCTACTTTCATCACATTTGGTCTTGAGGTTGTAACATAGAGTAGGATTCCAATAATTGATCTATAGAGTCTATGATCTTCTTCCTTGGATTCATCATATTTTCTCAACTTGCAACTAGTCACCATAGAATTACTTGCAGGTTTGTAATCTTCCATTCTGAACTTCTTCAACATTTCTTTGATGTACTTGGTTTGAAAAATGAAAATACCATCATCTAGATGAGATATATGGAGTCCCAAAAAAAAATTCAACTCACCAAGTAGGGACATTGAAAATTCATTATGCATGTCTTTGGAAAACTTCTTACTCATCCTTTCATCATCACTTCCAAAGATGATGTCATCCACATACACTTAAATAATAAGTATGTTGTCCCGATCCACTTTTATTTATACATTGTTATCTGCATTTCCTGTTATGAATCCTTGTTGCTATAAGTACTTGTCCAATATTGAATACTAGGATCTAGGGGCTTGCTTGAGTCCATACAGAGCTTTATTCAATATACAAACACAGTATTCTCTTTTTGATAGTAGAAAACCTTATGGTTGCTCGATGTAGACTTCGTCATCTATTTCTCCATTTAGAAATGCTAATTTTACATCCATTTGATATACTCTAATATTTTTGGCACACGCATAGGACAAGATCATTCTGATTTCTTCCATTCTGGCAATAGGAGAAAAGGTTTCTTTAAAATATACTCCTTCAACTTAAGCATATCCTTTGCATACTAGCCTTGCCTTATTTCTGGTTACATGTCAATTTTATTGTAATTTGTTTCTGAACACCCATTTTGTGCCAATCCCATTTTTTCCCTTAGGTATTGGAACCAATTCCCATGTCTCATTCTTCTCTATTTGATTCAGTTCTTCTTCCATGGCCTTGATCCAATGTTCATCATTGTTGGATTCCTCAAAGTTGCTTGGTTCAATTGTGGATAGTAGTGCTACATGTCTTTGTTCTGATGTACATGCCCATTTTATTCCTCTGGTCTCTATTCTTGGATTTTTATCTCCAATAATTTGTTCTAGTGGATGATTCTTCTAAACCCGATGGTTAGGTTTCTTAGAAGGTATCTGAAGATCTTACTGGTCATTTTCTTCTTGTTCTGTCTCTGGATGCTTCTCTTCTTGTCATTGTTGTTTTTCTTCTTCTACCTCTTCTTCTTTTAGTTCTTCTTATGCTTCCCTATCTTATGAATTTCTTCTTTCTTCTCTGATCTTCAGCACATTTATTTCAACAATATTTGCATTGATACTTTCCACTATTCTATTGATTCTTAGGTTGTATCATTTGTATGCCATTATTCTTCTTGAGTATCCAACCAATATTCCTTTATCAACTTGAGATTCAAATATTCCAATCCTATTATCTTCTCTCTTTATCTAACATTTTATTCCAAACACTCTAAAGTGCTTGACATTCTTCGATCTTCCCTTCCATAGATCATATGGAGTCTTGTCATTGCTACTTCTAAGAATTCTTCTATTCAATATAGAAATGGTTGTACGTACTTCTTGTACCCAAAATATATTACTCAACTTGGAATACTTCAACATGGTTCTATCCATCTCGTGTACATTTATGTTATTCCTTTCAATGAATCCATTTTGCTGACGTGTCCTAGCTACTGCGAATTTCCTTTTTATTCCATGATATTCACAAAAGTCCATGAATTATTTTGATGTGAAGTCACCTCCATTGTCTGGTCTCAAGAACTTGATTTTCAAATCATTCTCATCTTCAACCATGTCTTTGAATATCATGAAACATTCAAATTCCTATGACTTTTACCTGAGAAAACAGATTACATCATCCTTGTAAAATCATCAATAAATGAAGTATTGTTCACCATTCATCCCTTTTTTTCTCATCGGTCCACATAGATCGTTGTGTACAATATCCAATGGTTTAGTTTTAGATAATTCCTTTCTTCTGAACTCAGTTCTTGTTTATTTTCCATGTGAACAATGCTTGCACATATTATTGGTTGGCTTTGAAATTTCAGGCATTTCTCTTACTGCTTCCTTTCTATTGATTTTGATAGGATTATCAAAGTTCATGTGACCCATTCTTTTGTGCTAAAGACAACATTATTTTCCTTTCCCAAGAAACATATTTCCTTTCCAATATCATTTAATATGTATATGTTGTTTGGATTCCTTAGTGTTGTTTCCACCAACTTGCCTGATTCTTATTTCCTTATCTCACATTTCTTTGAGTCGAATATAAGTGTATGTCCCTGGTCACACATTTGACTCAAAATTAGTAGATTATGCTTCATATTTTCGACAAGTAGTATGTTCTCTGCCATGGCATCTTTATTTCCATTCTTGACTGTGTCTTTTTCTATAATTTTGGATGAGTTATCATTTCTAAAAGAAACAGATCCATCTATTTGTTTCTTTAGAGTTAGAGTTCTTAGAAAAATAGGATCCAGGAGCAATAAAATAAAACAAATGCAGAAATAAAACAAATAACATACACAATACAATAGAGACATAGATATACGTGGTTCACCCAATGTGGGCTATGTCCACTAGATAAATTGTTAGGTATTTCCTTTATTATTATCTAGCAAATGAAGGGATACAACCTACAACGCACACGTTGTAATTTCCTCTTCTTTCTCTCATAGTATCCTCACTCAGAATAAAATATTCGTAATGATACATAGCCGCAATACATTTCCCTCATAAAAGAGGGTTTCCTTAAAGGGAAAAAAACTCTAACATAACTTCTACCTTCAAATCTACAACCTTATAATGAACGGTCCATATTTACTATGAAATTACAATATACATTTACAAGGCAATTTTTTCCTTCGGGGGGGTGCTTTCCCTTGGATCCCGCAGGAGGGGAAACCCCCCTTGCATTCCCCTGCGTGGAGGAGTGTACATTCTTCCGGGGTGTAAAGTCCTCATGGGGTATAAACACATCTAAAAACAAAGACCTATGAATCAAGAAGATAATTAGGTTCCACAACCAATAATCTCCCACTTAGAGACTAATCTCAACAACTCCATCGTTGTTGTATCTGTTGGAATAATATCCTTATCAGACTTGGAAAATTTCTCATCTTTACCTTCATTCTTGAAGACCAACTAAAACTAACCAGGAACTCAATTTCTCCCTGGTTACTTCCTTTGTTAACATGTCTGCAGGATTCTGGCTAGTGTACATCTTTTCCAACTTCAAATGTGTTGAAATATTGTAACTGCAAAGAGTATTCTATTTATTATTGATTTATTATTCAT
>SNQJ01S0047218.1:66071-81579 GCA_010110895.2 Picea sitchensis | reverse complement strand
CAAGAAAATATTTCTTGGTGATGATAGATCTCTTAGTGTTGAAGGATTTGGAACGGTACAAGTAGAAAATGGCTATTTCAATGATGTATTATGTGTTCCAAGTCTTTCTTGTAACCTTCTATCAGTATATCAAATCACTCATTCAGGTGAAGGTAAAACCGTAGATTTTTCACCTCACCAAGTTGTAATCAAGGATATAAAAGATCCTAATCATGTTCTTGCAAATGGAATTGCTGATGATATTAACAGGTTGTACAAGTTTGACAAGTTTGGGTCATCATCTTTTTCATCAGTTTTTATTGCTCATAGCGATGACTTGAGCAAACTTTGGCATGAGCGGTTTGGTCATCTAAACTATCACTCATTGTAGAAACTATGTAATCAACAAATGGTGATTGGTCTTCCTCTTGTTTCATGCAGAGATGGTGTTTGTGCCGGTTGTGTTCTTGGCAAACATCATGGGGACAGTTTTGACAAACATGCCTCTTGGCACGCATCAGGCCCTTTGCATCTTGTTCACAGTGATTTGTGTGGTCCATTTTTTTCTCCTTCTTTTTCTGGGTGCAAGTATTTCTTAACTTTCATTGATGATTTTTCTAGACGTACTTGGGTTTACTTCTTAAAACTTAAGAGCGAAGTGTTTGACAAGTTTTTGGCCTACAAGGCCCTTGTAGAAAACAAATCTAGCCATCAAATTCAAAAGTTAAGAACATATAATGGAGGCGAATATGTGGACAATAATTTTACAAGTTATTGCACTACACAGGACATCCAAATGAAACACACTGTTCCATATACACTACAACAAAATGGTGTTGCTGAGAGAAAGAATCGCACATTAAAATAAATGGTTAATTGTATGATCCAATCTAAGGGATTAAGTCTAAAGTATTGGGCAGAAGCCAACAACTGTGAAAATTACATAGTAAATCACACTCCCACAAAGGCTCTTAAAAATATAACACTGGAAGAATCTTGGGCTAAAATTAAACCATATGTAAGTCACTTCCGTGTATTTGGTAGTATAGCATGGGCTCACATTCCTGATGAGAAAAGGAAAGCATTGCAACCTAAAAGTGAGAAGTGTATATTTGTTGGTTATTCTGAAGATGTCAAAGGTGACAGACTTATTCAATCACATTGTAATGAAATTATTATTAGAAGAGATGTTAAATTTGATGAAAATCTCTTGGCCTGTGAGCCCAATTTGGTGTTTTTTCCTTCTTTGGCCTACGAGCCTAATTCGACGATTGTGCCTTCTTCGGCCTATGATCCATATTTGGCGTTTGTGCCTTCTTCTGATCTAGTTTCTTCTTCAGATGATGACAATGAGGATAAAAATCAACCTCTGCCTACTCACCCTCCTCCAAATGAGTCCTTTGAACTTGAACCAGCTCCACCACTTCCTAGATGGGTCCGTTCAACACGAGAAGCAACTAGTGATCTTGTCGGTGATCCTTCAGATTAGTGTCGAACACATTCACAGTTCTAGTGAGCCTCTTATATTTTGGCTCAATTTTCAGAGACTCATGATCCATAGACATTTTCATAATCTTAGGGTTATCTAGATTGGGATACAACAATGAATGAAGAGTATCGTTCTTTAATGGAAAATGATACTTGGAATCTTGTACCTCTTCCAAAAGGAAGAAAACTTGTCATATGTAAATGGGTCTATAGAACTAAGTATGCATTAGAGGGAAGTGTTGAAAGACACAAGGCTCAGTTAGTTGCCAAAGGATTCTCCCAAGTTGAAGGAATTTACTATAATGAAATCTTTGCCTCTGTAGCCAAAATGAATTCCATCCGCCTTGTTCTTTCCCTTCCTGCCTCACATAAATGGGAGGTCCATCAGATGGATGTTAAATCCGCCTTCTTGCATGGATATTTGAAAGAAGAAATCTACATGGAACAACCTCTTGGCTATGTCCAGAATGACTCTAGACTTGTTTATCGCCTTAAGAAATCTCTTTATGGTCTTAATCAATCTCCCCGATCTTGGAATGCCAAAATGGACAACCTTCTTATTGCCACTAGATTCTCTAGATGTCATTATGATCCTAATGTCTATACCAAGAAAGGAGGAAGCCATATCATAATCCTTGTCCTTTATGTTGATGACCTTATCCTTACTGGTAGTGACTCAAAAAAAATTAACCATGTGAAAACCATCCTTAAGAAGAAATTTGAAATGACAGACTTAGCCTTTTTGCACTATTTCCTTGGCCTCCAAGTTTTGCAAACCAATGAAGGAATTTTTCTTTCTCAGTATAAGTATGCTTGTGACCTTCTTCTTTGCTTTCACATGGATGATTGTAAACCAACCCCTTCTCCCTTCCAGTCTGGAGTCAATCTTACTGCAACCTGTACTTCTCCTAAAGTTGATGCCACCCTGTACCGTTAGTTAGTTGGTAGCCTCTTATAATTGACTCATACCTGTCCTGATCTTTCCTTTGTTTTTGGTCTTGTTTCCTGGTATATGAAAACTCCCCATGAAATCCATTGGAAAGAAACTAAAAGGATACTTTTCTATGTTCATGGTACAGTTCAGTTTGGGATACATTATAGTTTAGGGGGGACTCCTTTATTGGTTATTTTCACTGATTCAGATTGGGTCAGTAACCCTGATGATCAGAAGTCTACTGCAGGTTATGTTTTCATCCTTGGTTCAGGACCTATCACTTTTGCCTGTAAGAAAAAATAGGCTATTACACTTTCTTCAGTAGAAGAAGAGTATCGAGTATCCATAAATGCAAGTCACGAAGCTTTGTGGCTTTGAAATATCCTTTCAGAGTTTGGATTCGAGCAGCAACATCTGACCNTTCAACATCAGCGCAGCAAGAACATTGAGCTACACATGCACTTCATCAGAAAGCTCATTCATGATCAAGTTATTGAAGTGCTCTTTTTCCCTACAAAAGATCAAGTTGCATACATTTTCACAAAGTCTCTTACAAAAGAGAACTTTTCCAAACTTCGCTCTATGTTAGGAGTTCAAGACGTTGTCATTAAGGGGGGATAGGCTCTAATGCCTCCTTCCTTCTCCTATTGTGTCAACATTTTAAATCCTTCAATCCTATCCCAAGTTGTTCTTAAGGGGGGATGTTAGGATATTTAGACACTTATGAGTTAGTTAAGATCTACNTTCAACATCAGCGCAGCAAGAACATTGAGCTACACATGCACTTCATCAGAAAGCTCATTCATGATCAAGTTATTGAAGTGCTCTTTTTCCCTACAAAAGATCAAGTTGCATACATTTTCACAAAGTCTCTTACAAAAGAGAACTTTTCCAAACTTCGCTCTATGTTAGGAGTTCAAGACGTTGTCATTAAGGGGGGATAGGCTCTAATGCCTCCTTCCTTCTCCTATTGTGTCAACATTTTAAATCCTTCAATCCTATCCCAAGTTGTTCTTAAGGGGGGATGTTAGGATATTTAGACACTTATGAGTTAGTTAAGATCTACTTGGTCTATTGTTTTGTTAGGTAAAAGTGTGTTTTTTAATGTGTTTCTTTAGTATGCATTAGTATGCATTTGTAGTTAGGAAATCCGTCGGTCATGATATGTTCCCAACATAGAGTGATCTGACGGTTCATACTCTCCTCAATCTTAATGTCCATTTATCCATGGCTTAACACCCGATTGGTCCATGATCTCTATTTAAAGAGCATAGAGGGTCATTTTTCGATGATTGATTGTGAGAAACTCTCTTGTAAAATCTCTTTGTAATCTTTTTCTTTGAATTAATAAACTGCTCCAAGTGGTCGTGTTGGATGGGGCTGTGGATGTTTCCCCGTATGGGTTTTACCATGTGAAAACATCGGTGTGTTGATCTTTGATATGGTTATGTGAGTGGTTACTGAAGGTGTTCGTCCTCTCTTGGAATACCTGTGTTGTCGAACATGCCACATGTCATTCAACAATTAGACCACTTGGATGCCACTTATAATCGTGAAATTGAACCACTTTTGTTTCCCAGTCATCTTCCACATCACCTATATAGTCATGTTCCACGTCATCATTTCCATGTGTCACCCTCTAGTGGTGCCACGTGGCACCCCTATTTTGTCTAGTTGTACCAAAATTTGATTGCTCATAAATTTTTCATACGAACTCTGTTTGATGCATCGTTTGTGTCGTTGGAAAGATAACAATGAGCTCTACGTAATATTGTCATTTTCACAAAAATTTGAGACGATCGAAGTTTGAGATTTTATGGATCCCCTGGGACCTCTATGAGTGTTTTGGATCCTCTAGGATATCTGTGACTGTTCCTTACATCCTCTTGGATCATGCCTATAGATCCATAATATCCTATAATTATTTCCATACTGTACAGAACAAATTTGGTAAAATACATCAAGTATTTTAATAACAAAACAAAGTATGTCAATCCTGGAAAAGATGCATTCATATCGTTTCCTTTTTTGGAAATTCCTCATCTAAGGACACCACTGCAATGTTCAGAGCCGATAGCAACCTCTTCGTCTTCTTCTCTAGCCTGTGCAATAAGTCCTAGTCCTTAACATGGATTAGTGACTCCATCCCTACCTCTCACTGATCCAATTGATATTGCAGAGATTCCTTGTGTCTTCTCATGTAACATACCCATCCTTAAACCTGCTTGGATATTCCACAGTTAAAATCTTATGGAACTTAATACATTGTAACATACCCATCCTACCCAGACTGGGTCATGCCACTTAAAAACTTACAATAATTTCAGTTGTATATAGATAGTTTTAACAAACAAATACATGCTTCTAATACACAGATTCATGTGGAAATAGCAGTAAACATATTCATGCAGTATACACAGGAAAAACCCATATATATAAAGACAAGTATAAATACACAACATGCAATAAACACACAATTGATACTTATCTTTTACATAAGACCACCAATTGCATGTAGACTTCCATGATCCTCCCATCCTTAGACCACGTTGCTCATAAATCTGAGTAGTGGGTCACCTCCGAGATGGGACTAAAATCCACCCAAGTAAAGGGATTCTTATGCTAGGCTGAGACAAATTAGGCAACGGGAAGGATCTCATCGCAATAGCCAAATCAAAGTAACAACTTGCAACCTCTCATTCCCCACATGTATGTCCCACCCCAAGAAGTGTTCCCCTTCTATGCTCAACAGTCCTTTGGTTTCCCCACTTTCATTCTAGGAATTTAGCAACAAGTCACATAGGAAGTCTCAAAGCACTATAGTTGCAGTTGGGCTCCCTTAGTAAATCACTTTCCCAACAATTCTCTCACCTGAAGAGAGTTTCTCACAGGCCTAATAGCCTGCATCTTCAATCCCATGGGTCTGAAAACTCGCTTCTTCAATCCATCTTTATAGTCAACCAGGTACAGGCTCAGGTGAAGGCAACAAAAAAAAATGATTATGGAACAGATATTGCTCATAACAAAAGGGTACAAAACTGGCTCAAGTAGGTACAAGTGTGTTGTTCCTTCCATAAAGGATACGGTTTACTCCCGATAACAGGAAATTTATGGGGTATCTCAAGAGTGCATGTAGGTTCCATAGGCACATGAATGATGCAAAGGTCGATTGATGGAGAGAATAGTTGGTTGCGTGAATGGATGAGTGAGTGGGAAATGGACTAATTCCCCACACCTTTATCTGTGTGCACCCTTGATGACACATGGATCTCAAGGAGCTCGATTCTCTCCACTTGTAATTCATTCTCTCTTTCATGAGACTTAGGATAAAATAATTATACTCACCATAGTCTTTAGGAATAATATTATAATATTCCTTTGGAAATAAGCCCTATAGATTATCCCCTTTTCCTAGGCTTTTATCCCCTCCCTTTCCCTTCATAGTGGAGTTTAGTCCCCCATACTCTTTTATTGTGATTAGTCTACATGCAGTAATGTATTATATTAATGACATGAGTTTTTACATATACAAAAATAGGCTCAGTGGCCTTTAGCATCTAGGCTCTCCAGCCTAATCATCACATAAGCCTCCTAGTTTATAATCACTTGGCTCACCAGCCTATAAAACATATTTACAATTTCAACTAGGGATCGGTATTGGGGTGTTACATTTCCCTCCCCTTATTTATGTATTGTCCTCATTGCATTGTATTTACATATTACCATCAATATTTTTAAAAATATTCAAAAAGATGCGGGTATTCTTCTCGCATAGCATCTTCGTGCTCCCAAGTTGCATACTCGGGACTGTACTAGGTCCATTGGAACTCTACTAGCTCTATGGCTCGATTCCAAAGTTTCTTGATCTTCTAGTCCAATATGCACACCAGATGCACTTGAAAATTGCCTTCTTGCTCCACCTAAATCACATTCCAATCAATAACATGATTAGCATCAGGTACATACTTTTTCAGAAATGATACGTGGAATACATTATGAATAGACATTGATGCAGGTAATGCAATCATATATGCTACAGGCCCAATCCTCTCCAGTATTTCAAACGGCCCACAATAACAAGTTGTCAACTTTGAACAGTTTCCCAACTTCAGGGAACTTTCATTGGCCTTCACTTTCAAGAATACATGATCACCCACTTTAAATTCCCTGTGAATTTTGTCCTTATCAACATAGATTTTCTGCCTGTCTTGAGAAACCTTTAAATTATTCTTTATTTTTTACATTTTCTCTTCCATTTCTCTAAGTAAATCAGTCTTAACTGCTTCTCTATCTATTGGGTTGTCCCAGCTTACATGTGTGTTGCACTTTCTGCCATAAAGTGACTCGAATGGGTTCATCTTTAGGGATGCTTGGTACCCATTTTTATAAGAAAACTCTACCAAATGTAGGTAGTCTTCCCATTTTGATAGTTTATCCATCACATACATCCTCAACATATCCTCAATCACTTGATTCACCCTCTCTATTTTCCCATCAGATTCTGGATGATAAGATATGCTAAAATTCAAATTTGTTCCAAATCCTTTAAATATTCCTTTCCACAAATTTGATGTAAATCTTGGATCTCTTTCAGACACAATTATCTCGGGTATACCATGAAATCGAGAAATTTCCCTCATTTAAATATCAACAACATTATTTTCCTTGTGAGTGAGCTTCACTAGAATGAAATGGATAGATTTGGTAAGCATGTCCACCACTACCATAATAGAACCATGTTGCTTTCTTGTTCTGGCCAGTTTGGTGATGAATTTCATTGTTACCACTTCCCATTTCCACTCGGGGATGGGTAATGGTTGCAGCAACCTAGCTGGGTGTCTATGCTTAGCCTTGACCTTTTGACATTCCAAACATTTTGAAATATACTCAACAACTTCTTTCTTCATGTTTGGTCAATAATATTCACTCTTGATCGCTACAATAGGTTTTTGATACCCTGGGTGTCCAACATAAGGTACGTTATGCATTTCTCTCAATATCATATTTTTCAATTCTTGGGAATTTGGTACATTTTTTCTTCCTCTATACCTATAAATTTCATCATTTCCTAGCTTGTAGTCTTCATTTTTCTGCTGCAAAATACCTTGAAGTAATTTTTCCATTACTTCCATATATTTCAAATTTGATTTTGCATCCTCTAAGATTATGTCTTTCAAATCGTATTGGTACATGATAATGGTTATAGCATGCAACTCATGCACTCTTCTACTAATTGTGTCAGCCACCTTGTTCTATTTCCCTTTGATATGCTTTATATCAAAGTCATATTCACTGAGAAATTCTAACCACCTACTTTGCCTAGCATTTAGAGTTGGTTATCCAAATAAATATTTCAGACCATTATGGTATGTCCTCAATTCAAACCTTTTCCCCATGATTTAGTGCCTCCACATATTCAAGGCATGCAGTATGGATGCCAACTCCAAATCATGAGTATCATAGTGCCTTTCATGCTCTTTCAACTTCCTTGATTCATAGCATACAAAATATCCATTATGACCGAGGACTCCACCAAGTCCTTCTTTACATGCATCGGTCCATACAATGAAGTCCTCATTTGGATATGTGATCCTTAGTATTGGAGCACTGGTTAAGAAATGCTTCAAGGGTTGGAAACACTTTTCACATTCCTCTGTCCACTGAAATTTCACTCCCTTCTTTTGCAAGGATGTGATTGGGTGTGCAATCTTTGAGAATCCTTCAATAAATATTTTGTAGTAGCCTTCAAGGCCCATGAATGATCTGAATTTTGTCACATTATTAGGTGTTGACCATCCTCTAATGGCCTCAATATTTTTAGGATCCACTGCTATCCCTTCCTCAGATATGATATGCCCCAAATAATGGATTTGGTTCTGGTAAAATGAGCACTTTCTCAATTTGGCATACAACTGATGCTCCCTTAATACTTGTAATACCATAAAAATAAAATGACAAACTTATCTAAGTATTCTCTAAAAATACCATTCATTAAACACATGAAGACAGCTGGTGCATTTGATAACCCAAATGGCACCACTATGAATTTATAATGGCCATACCTTGCTTTGAAATTAGTATTGTTGATGTCTTCATCTTTAATTCTTACTTTATGATAATCTGATCTAAGCTCAATCTTTGAGAATATTTTTGCATTCTTCAACTGATCAAAGAGGTCATCGATCCTTGGCAAAGGATACTTAGTCTTCACAGTTCCATCCATGCAGAGTCTCAAAGTTCCATCATTCTTCTTCACAAATAAACCTGGGGCACCACAAGGTGACACACTTGGGTGTATATACCCCTTCTTTAGAAGCTCTACAATATTCATTTGCAAATCCTTCAGTTCTAGTGTACTCATCCTGTAAGGAGTCTTGGATACTAGAGTTGCTCTAGGAATTATATTTATGGGGAAATCAATGTCTCGTTTAGGGGGTAATCCTGGTATTTCTTTAAACACATCTTCAAACTCTTTTAGGAATGAATAATCTTCAATGTTTGACACCTTGTCCTTAGGTGTTTCTTCCATATGAGAAACAAATAATTGACATCCTTTTATGTAACATTTCTTCAGCTTTAATGCTGAAATTTCTCTGACAACTACTTCCCTGGGAATTCCCTGCACTATCCTTAGGTTTCCTTCCTCATCCTAGTAAGTAAATGCTTTGTTATAACAGTCTAATATAGCATGGTTTTGATCCAACCAATTTATACCAATAAGACAGTCATAGGAACCTAAAGTCAATATGTTCAAATATGCCTTGGTGCTCAGTCCATTCATGTCCACTGTGCATGACTCAACCATCTCATTAAATTTTCTTTTGGATTCGGTAGCCAACTGTACGAACCAAGATTTTCCATGCTTTCTTCCCCACAAATGAAACATCTCCACCATATTAGGATATATATAACTATGACTATATCCTGAATCAATTAAAATTGAAATGGTTTGGTTGTTGATCATACCTTCCACTTCAATCATGTGTGATTGAAACCCAACTTTCTTGTTGTTCAGGTTTGCATAGATTATGGGTACATTCATGCCCATGTCCTCCATTGTTTCATCTTGTTGTACAATGTGAACGGATCTCACTTTTTTCACTTTTGTGACGATAGTCTCTATACATATGATTTCCCTGACAACCCCAACATTGAATTGGTGGCTGCCTTGGCCTTTTCCCACCCGTCTCAATCATTATAGGCTCTCTAGAAGTTGGTTGTCCCTGAGGACTATTTCTTAAGAATGGTGGATTATTCCCCTTCTTCCTATGTTCCATATTGAACTTCTTCTTGTCTTCCCAAGATTTTTGGAAAGTTGGCTTTCCTTTATGTTGATCATATAGGAATTTAGCTCACCTTATGGTCTCCTCCAAAGTTTGTGGATCATCATATTGTATCTTGTCATTGATGAAGGATGGAAACCCACCCAAAAGCCTATGAATATTAACTGTCTCAACCTTGATGAAGGAGACATACTTTATCAATTCTAAAAGCCTTATTTCGTATTCGTCAATGGTGATACTCCCTAGCTTGAGTTCAAAGAAATCCTTTATCTTCTTGTCATAGTATCTCTTAGTCAAGTTTTTATTTTCAAATTACTTCTTGAATTAATTCCAAGTAAAAAATTTCTCTTTAATGTGATGCACCTTCACAAGTTGGTCCCACCACATGGATATCTTTCCCTTGAGCTGATAGATGGAAATTATTCCTTCTGCATGTGAAGAATAATTATGTAATTGAAAATAATTTCTCATTCCTAGAAACCATGTCTTTGTATCTTCATCCTTCTTGTGTTCACCATCAAATGTAGGAGGTTTTCATTTTTCATTCATCATCATAGTTCATCCACCTCAGACCTCTTCTTATGATTCCTAACAGGGGATGAACTTGAGCTACTATGTTCTCTCCTATTGGAATGCTTTGGGGAGTGATGATGATGTCTGCTAGCACTTCTTGATCTACCTTTCTCATCAGGAGACCTATGAGTTCCTGATTTTCTTGAGCCATTCTCCATATCCAATTTCTTTTAAATTCTATACAAGCTTTGCATTAACTTCATTTTGAATTCCCCCTGCTTCTCCTTGGATTTCATAAGCCTTTCATTATCATATTTTTTACTTTTGACATCCTTTTGCAAATTGTTTATGGTCTCTACCATATTCATGTTTTCATCCTTTCCTTCTCCATGTCCATTTGAGTTTGTAACTTCAATCCCCATATGGAAATCCATCCCTCTGATCTCATCGTCTTGGTTGTAATACCACTATGTATCATACATTCCTATGCACTCTATGTTGATCATGATCTGATCTTACAGATGTTAGCTATCCAAAATGTCCAGGCAACAAAAATTTGTTAGGCTGATTGATTCAACAATTTCATGAAATTATGAACCATTCTGGTTCAATAATACATCATAATTTTTTATTCTAATTTTCTGAGAAATTGATTGTTCATCTTGGTTTTTTGGGTCAACAGTTATATTCTATTGTCCAATATATTTCCAATGACTTCTCCCTTTCTCAATTATGAGTCTTGAGCAAAAATTTATGGATATCTGAAAACATTGTCCTTTCTATGAGGTCGATCCTTATACAGTGATCTTATTTGGAAGCATATTTATCTCTTGGACCCATCTTGAATCCTCTCTCAAGGTTCACAGGATCCTTTGATTTCCTTCCAATGTAGTTCTGTACAAATCAAAAACCCCATGGGCTCCTTTTCTAAGCCCCTTTCTGTCCTTAAAATCAATTTTCGAGCACTAGCCCTTTTTCTTCGACCCCTAATCTAATTTGACCACGGGCTATGACCAAGCGCTTAGTTGAAAGGCACTTTTCCATAGCTTTAGGAATTCAGGGATCTGGAACTTCAGGCTTCAAAGGCTCTTACTACCTCATACCTTACTTATTCTGAACGTCGAACTAGCGAACTCTTGCACGATACATCTTCAGATCTTCAGGGCTTCACACTTCATAGGTTCTTGTACTATTACACCTTAACTCTCCCAAATGTTAATTTTTTGAATTTTTTGGCTGGCACTTTGGTGTTTCATTACTCTGGCACTCCCCTACTTCAGGCTTCGAAAGTTTGGACCACACAACATTCAAAGTTCTTCGGACAGGCGAACTACTTCGGTGCTCCCATAATATGGGGCTTCGGGATTTGGAAGATCTTGTAACAACTATTATACATATCCCCGAATTCCAAATATCCAAACTTTCGAAGTCTCATCCACAATCATGCACCAGGGGGGTGCTACGTGCCAAAAATATAGAGATGACATGTGGACCAAACTACGGGTGACATGTGTCAAGTTATAATTGGCACAAAAGATCTGTGAAAATCATGAAACAAGATGACACATGGAATGCTTAAGTTGGGTCCATGTCATCCTAGGTGACGTCCACATTTCACATCACTCCGACGCTCTGGGACTTTGGGACTTCAGAGGATCTCACACGAGAACACATCAAAACACTCGAACGTCGAAATTTTGAACTTTCGAACAGTGTTCTCTGGAGCTTCGGGACTTCAGGGCTCCAACACTTCGAAAATTCGGCTTTGGAGAACTTCTAAACATAACACTAAAAATCTCCTAAATGCCGACCTTCTGAAAAGGTACTCCTCAGAGCTTCAGGACTTCGGCACTTCAGGGCTTCGGAAGTTTTCGCTGCTGATCACCACCACACCCCCGAACTGTCGAACGCTAAAATTTTGAGAAATTCCTAATATGCAGACACATGTCCCCAAACATGAATGGTCTTGATTGGTTTTGGACTTCAGGAATTTGGGGAAAACTCCACTCCACGCAACCACAACCAAATTTCCTCGGAGTGTTGAAATGTCAAACCTCTTGGGGGATCCAACGGCCCGCCTTCTCCCAAATGATTTACGGTGTATATTCACTCCGAGACTTCATAGATTCGAGGATTTTTCCTCATTTTTGTCAAAGACTTAAAAATTATCGAAACAACGAAGTCTACAGGACCTGAGGGGGTTAACTGCCCTGGTCCTTTTCCCAAATATGACAATTGTGAAGGATTCAAACCTTTCCCAAATAGATCCTACAACCATTGTGTTTTCCTGAACTGCTACACCTCTTGAGATTTCAAACACAATGAAGGTGTGCTCTCAGCACCCTCTTGGAGCTCATGGATGCTCTAAAACTCAAATTTTGTCCATTTCGACAACAACTCTTTGTGACACTTTTTCTTCAATTTCCACTTACATGACCCATCCAAGCTCAGTTTTGAAAACTGGATCTCTAATACCATATTGTAACATACCTAGCCTTAAACATGTTGGGCTATGCCACACTTAAGCTCTTGTGGAACTTAATACATTGTAACATACCCAACCTTCCCAGACTGGTTCATGCCACTTAAAAACTTACAATAATTTGAGTTGTATATAGATAGCTTTAACAAACAAATACATTATGTTAATACACAGATTCATGTGGATATAATAGTAAACATATTCATGTATCATACACAGTAAAAACTCATAGATATAAAGACATTTATAAATACACAACATGCAATGAATGCACAATTGATACTTATCTTTTATAGAAGACCACCCAACTACGTGCAGACCTTCCATGATCCTCCCAGCCTTAGACCATGTTTATCATAACTCTTACCAGTGGGTCACCCCCGAGCTGGGGCTAAAATTCACCCAGGTAAAGGGATTCTTAGGTTAGGCTGAGACAAATCAAACAATAGGAAGGATCTCGTCCTAGGATCAAACTCAAACTAACAAACTATAGCCTCTCATTCCCCACATGCATGTCCCACCCCATGAAGTGTGCCCCTTCTCTGTTCAACAGTCGTTCAACTTCCCCACTTCCCTTCCAAGGCTTCAACAACAGGTCAGATAGGAAGTCTCAGAGAACTGTAGTTGTAGTTGGGATCCCATAGGAAATCACTTTCCCAACAATTCTCTCACCTAGAGAGAGTTTCTCACATGCCTAACAACCTGCCTCTTCAATCCCATAGGTCTGACAACCTGCTTCTTCAATCCATGTCTCTAGGAAACCAGGTATAGGCTCAAGTGAAGGAAGCAACAAAAAATGGGTATGGAATAGGTACTTCTCATAAAATAAGGGTACAACACTGGCTCAGGTAGGTACAAGTGTGTTGTGCCTCCGAGGAGGGATATGGTTTACTTCTAATAAAAAGAAATGTATGGGGTATCTCAATAGTGTGTGCAGGTTCCAGAGGTGCATGAATGATGCAAAGGTTGACTGATGGAGAGAATAGTTGGCTGCGTGAATGGATGAGTAAGTGGGAAATGGATGAATTTACCCCACCTTTATCTGCATGCACCCTTGATGACACATGGCTCTCAAGGAGCTCGATTCTCTCCACTTGTAATTCATTCTCTCTTTCATGAGACTTAGGATAAAATAATTATCCTCACCATAGTCTTTAGGAATAACATTATAATATTCCTTTGGAAATAAGCCCTCTAGCTTAGCCCCTTTTCCTAGGTTCTTATCCCCTCCCTTTCCTTTCCTAGTGGAGTTTAGTCCCCGATACTCTTTTATTATGGTCGGTATACACAAAGCGATGTATTATATTAATGACATGAGTGTTTACATATACAAAAAAAGGCTCATTGGCCTTTAGCATCTAGGCTCTCTACCCTAATCATCACATAAGCCTCCTCGCTTATAATCACTTGGCTCACCAGCCTAGAAAACATATTTACAATTTAAATTGGGGCTTGATATTGGGGTATTACATATCAAGTAGTCCACCTCATCTCATAGATTCCTAATTAGCACCTGATGATGTCCCAATGTCTCTAAGGAAAATGAGACCGTAGAGTTGAGGGCATTTATCTTGATTTCCAACTTTTGATTTACAAAGAAATTATCATCCATTTCTTCCTCTGCCTAGACCGAGAAACCAACCTTCTTTGTTGTCATCTTGTACTTATGATTACTACTAAATCCAACTCTAAGTTGAGCACCCACACCTTCAACCATGAAACCTGAGAATTTTCGTGCATCGATTTTTTGCCTAAGGTCCATCGAGAAAGCTTCATAACGCAATTATACTTCCAATTTTCACCGCTCCTTAGATAATTGATCACCCAAATAGAGATTAAGTGATAAATTATTTCTATAAATCAAATGAAACCAGTATAAATCACAAGTATACATGCATCCTCTTCCTTCTCCATGCCCTAACCACGTATTATAATGATGTCTCTGCACGACACTCCTTCCCAACCAACCTTGTTAATGGATTCTATCACCAGAACCTGTACCTACGCATACCCTTGAATAATTAATTCACTCCCAGCCCCCATAAAATCCATCGCACACAAATCTGAATAAGGCTCTAATCATATTTCCTTTATTAATTTCCCACGGGGTCAGATACAAATTCCACATGTTGATAACCTTGTTTTCACCTACGCCATGACCTTATTTTATAGCAGTCAATCCTTTACCATGAGCTGAAGATATGGAATGATGTCTGGTATTGGACTTGACATAAAGAGGACAATGAGAGACACTTTATGCATGAACCTGCCATGCTCCCTCCTCGTAGAGTGCCTTATGTTAACAAATTATCTTATGGTGTTCTTAGAGTCCCCCACTATATTCAACTTCATAGATTGCTTTTGAAGTGCTAGTTGGACCCCTTGGTAGATTGCATAGGATTTTGTAGTATTATTTGTAAATATACCAAGGTTCCAATAATAATCAAATTCGTTAATTCCTCTAGGGCCATACACCACCCCCCCCCACCAACACCTGCCTCCCCTAGTCTATTTCCCATTCTTAGTGAATGAACAAGAATGTTGTTGGACACACCTACCACACTTAGAGGGGTGGTGAATGAGTGTGGGGCTCTTTTTCCCAAAACTTCCCTCTTGCACAAAAAATCATCAATTAGCATTCAAAATTTATTCATTAACCATTGTTTTCATTTATAACCAGTTAGATGTGAGCACATATCAGCAACATATATCAGCAATATATCATCAAAAAGTCATCACCACAATGAACACAAAGAACACAAGATGTATGTACAATTTTCTTTTTATTACGGACTACAATCCTTGGGGTTTATCAGCAACAACTGAATA
>SNQJ01S0047218.1:48320-66061 GCA_010110895.2 Picea sitchensis | reverse complement strand
GATCCATCTTCATCTATGCATTCTCATCAAGGACAATACATATTATATTACATAAATCATCAATCAATCAATCCTTTGACATCAATCAATCACTTGACATCAATCAATGACAACAACCAATCAAACCATTGGCATCAATGACAACATGATCCAACAAATGTATTATTGCTAAATCAGATTGTTTAGATTGGGAAAGAATTTTATATAGCACCATGGTACCTTCTCTTCCTTATCCAAATGATACCTATCTAAAATTAGGGAATTGTAACATCCACACTATAATACTCAATTTAATTATGCATAATATAGATATGAATATGGCTATGGCCAAGCAATGTAATATGTGAATTGTATTTATGTGTTTAATAAATATAATGTTAGACTAGTTGTTGGGAATATGGACATAAATGGGGGTTGATTTATCCACAAGAAAGGGAACGTCTAAGAGTGTCAAAGAGGGATCGAAAGAGGAAATTGATTATGGGTATTAATTGAACCCATATTTCTGAATTTTATTACCATTGAGGATAACTTTTATTCTTTTGTTTAAGTGTATGATAGTCCAATCATTAAATAACTATCATGGGTGGGTATAGAAGTGACATCCATAATTATTGGAAGCATGGGGCTGCAGTACAATCCACATTGGGTAGAGTGAGAATTCAACCATCTTGGGAAAATCAAGGAAATTTGTATTGGGGAGAATAGGTAGTTTTTACACATTCATTTTTTGTATGAACAACAAGGGGAGAGAAAGGAAAAAGAGAGTTGGAGATGGACTATGAAGGCTGGGTAAATTCTAGCACATGTTGAAGCATTTTGGATCATTTTGGAGATGGAAATTGAAGAGCTAGGTTTTCATACTTGAAGAGTGAACTCTTGGGTGAGTTGCATTGTAACAACAAGTGTTTTTGTTGGTAGTTTTCTTGGCAACAAGTTCCCTTGAGTTCCATGCTGAGATATTCCTAGTTACCTATGCTAGATAGACCCTGATAAACAAATGGGACACCCAGGGGATTAATATCAGTGAAAGGGTACATTCCTTGGGTTGGGTAGGTCAAGAGTAAGAGAGATCGATGAAATTCAGCTTAGTTGTAGGAGAATGCCAGTGGGTTGTGGATTTAGAGTTGTGAGTGGACTGTTAGAGGCACCCTTTTCTTATGGATTCCTATCCCCAGCTTGTGGGTGAATTTTTTTTGAGATTTGGAACAACAAGTATATGGTTGGGTGGAACGTCCTTCCTAAGGAGTTGGTTGCACAAACGTTTTAAAAGATAAGTGTTTAATTATTTTCTTAGTTTCTCTCATGGGTTTTATGGTTGTGTTTTACCCTGTACATGAGAATTCTCTGTATGTGTTATTGTATATTATTTTATTGCTACATTATGTTATTTTGGTATGCTATAGATGCATTTAGTTATGGGTATCATATGTTAGTTAAAAATGTGTTCAATTCGTAGCCGGTAAGCTACAATAATTAATTAGCAAAATAAATTTTAAAGATTATGTGTTTTTTCACAAGTAATGTTCCTCATTTAATTTGGGGACCATTACAGAATGATATCAAAGCGGAAGGTTCAAACATTGATCCTATATGGGCCAGACTCAACACATCGAAGTTAAAATTTCAGGGTTAAATCTCAGAGAATGTTTGCAATGTGGTCTTCATATTTTTCTAGGAAAAAGAGTGAGGATATTGCCTGTATTTTTGGTTCATTCAAGTTCATAGGTTAACATCCCCAATTTTAATCTCTAAATATTCATGTGTTGGGCCCGTAATTGGTCAAAATCTAGAAATTATGGTGTATCCATGAAGAATTGAGAGAAATTAGGAAAAAACCCCAATTTCTACAGCAAAATTGGTTGAGAATTTAAACTAAGAGAGGCGATGTTTGGGTCCATAAGTTGATTTGATACGCACCATGCCTAAATTGGCCATTAGAAAGATTAATTTTGGGTTCCATGGAAGTCATGCTAAAATTTTTGAAATTATGCGATTTGGGAAAAATTTGAAATTTGGGAAATTTTGGGTATTCTATTGTGCATGACATCAGCATGACATGGAGGCCAGGTGGCAATGACGTGGAAGAAGTGGCGTGGAAAAGGTGACTTGAACTACCACGATGGTAGTTGGTAGCATAGTGGCAATTGATATGGGAGTTGCATGAGGCAGTGGTATGGCCAAACCATAAACCATTGTCACATGGGTAGAGGTGGTTTTGGCCTGAGGCCTTGTACCATGAGACACCATTATGATTTTTCCACGTAGCATGAGGAAAACCATTGTCTCAGCCCAAAAGGATTTTAACAACCATGCATTATTGGGATGCGACATGGCCCTTTAGTCGTTGATCTTACATGATCTTCACCATCAGATCTAGGAAGGGGCGTTGCGTGGAGTATATAAAACATAGTGGGAGCCTTGTCTCATCCGAGATCAGATGAGTACCAGTTGGGAAGGTGGGGCCCACAAAATATTAATATCTTATTAATGCTTAAGGTTAGCATAAGAGAAAGAAGAGAGAGAAGGTTGGAGAGGTAGGGATAGGTTTTCTAGAATACTAACATGGCATCATTTCAGGATGCTACATCGACCCAAAATGCCACATCAGTAGCCACAACAACAAGGATGCCACATAGGCAAAATTGTTCCACAATGTCAAAAAACAAGTCTGGAGCCAAAATCTTATTTTGGCCATAACAAGATCATATTAAATCAGACTGAGATGAAGCTTCTGGGTTTTTTCTACAATAAGGAGGGATACAGAATTCCTATATAGGACCATTTCCCATTTCTAATTAGATTTGTCAAGATTTGCAAAATAATAGTTTTTAAAGATTTGGGTCCAAATCATTGGCAGGGGTCCAGATCAAGTTGAAATTATTGGAGAGATTCCAAAGAGAAAGAAAAGAAATAACCCAAGAAGTAATTGAATAAATACAAAGGGGTTTGGAATGGGGATGCTAAAACAAGGAAAAATCCACTATTTTAGGCCACTTTTTGGGGATTTTTGGGATTTTCCGAGGAAAAGGGTCCACAGATGGAAAATATGGAAAACTTTGTTTACTAAACTTTTCATATACTCATAAAACCAGACAATTTTGTTTTAGTGAAAGTTTTCAATAAGTCAATCGTTTAGGAGATAGCATGTTTGGCTAAAAATTCTAAGTCTGGGAAAAGGGGTGAAAAAGGACAAAGTTGTCTTTTCTAGATTGATGTAGTTTTTTACTAGAGAGTCAAAAAAATAGTATGAAAGTTGTTATGAGTTCCATGTCATAATTATTATCTATGATTCATACAAAAGTTTCCCTATTTCTTAATATATTTACTTCTACAAGTGGAAGAAATTGGTGTCTGAGAATATTTGTACCAGAATGAAAATTGTATAAAAGGGGAAAATTAGCAATATTCAGACAACCATAAATTTTTGCTCAGAACTTAGAATTTAAAAATAAAGTAGTATTTGGAAATCCCTTCCAAAGGAGAATCCAACTATCAACCCAAGAAAATTATTTGGATGATTCAAAGGAAGATGATTGGCGACACTAAAGACCAGAAAAAAAACTTGTGTATTGTTTTCCATAATTGTGTATGTATGTATTTTTTTCTAACAAAAAATTATTTGCATGCACATTTTCTTGCAGAATTTAGAGGTACATGAAGGAATTTTTGTTCCTATATGAGAACCATGTCCATGGAATATTCCCAAGGGTCCTATAGTCATGGAGAGTAATTTAGAGGGCTACATGTAAACATGGGAAATGTTGAGACAAAATTGAATGGAATAGATAAAGGAAGGAGATTGTAACTATGAGAAGCCCACAGAGAGAAGTGCATATTTATAAGGAAAATAATGAGAAGATTATGAAGACTTAGGAAGAGATACTTCAAAGTCTAAACATGTTGCAGAGGCAAGCCGATAAAGACTCTAGCACAAAGCAAGAAGCTAGTGCTAGATAGGTGACATCATCCATATCCTATAGTAGAAAGGATGAGCATAGGAATGGTAGAAAGTCAAGGAAATTGAGCAGGCACCATCATTCCCCAGAGAAATCCACTAGAAGAGATAATTTAAGGTCGGGGCTTGGAAGCATATCAAGTGTGTTGCCTATGAGGAGACAAAGAATAAGGCCTAAGGGAGACATATTTCAAGGTGAACTCAGGAAAAATCAAGCCACCAACTTTCAATGGTGAGCATATGAAGGGAGAAGAAGTTGAGGACTAGTTGTTTGAAATGAAGAGATATTTCTAGTTGCATGATTATCCCTCTAGGGTGGAAACATGAATTGCAACCTACCACTTGCAAGGAAAGGAAGCCATGTGGTGGGATGAGCTTAAGCAAGAAAAACACCTTGATGAGAAGAAGGTTTCATGGAGGAATTTCAAAGGATATTTCCAATAGAAATATTTTTATGAGCATTACTATGAGAGAAATATGAAATATTTATTTGAACTCAAGTGGGGAAGCATGATAATGGATGAGTATGAGAAGAGGTTCTTTGAGTTGTTGAAGTATGTGGACTTCATAAAGGATGAAAAGGTCAAAATCCAAAGGTTTTTAAGTGGGTTACCCTCTTTATATAGTGACAAGATACAATATGATAACCCCTAGAACTTGGAGGAGGCCATAAGGAGAGAAAGGCATATTTATGACCATAGCATAGGGAGGTCAATATTCAAAAAAACTTGGAATGACATGATGAAGGGTAAGAAATAACAAAGGCATAAAGGCTTTAAGCCACCCTTTTTCAAGAACAACTCCCAATCAAATCAACAAGGACAATCAACCCAAAATGAGGAAAATACAGTAGATTCTTTTGGGAAAAGGCCAAGGCAACAACCTGTACAATGTTGGCAATGTGAGGGGATTCACTTATATTGGGACTTCCCTCATAAAGGTGAAAGAATGGTGGTTTTTTAAAACATTCAAGAGGCGGAAACAGTTGAATACATGAGAGGAAGCATGCCAATAATTCATGCAACATTGGACAACAAGAAACAGAGTATCAATCCCCCATGATTGAAGTGTGAGGTAAGATTGATACCAACCCATAGAAATTTTAATTGATTCTTGAGCTAGTCATAGTTACATAAAATCTAAGACTGTTGAAAGTTTTCACTCGCAAAGGAGTAAGAATCAGAAATATTGGTTAGTTCAGTTACCCTTAGGGGCTAAGAGAAACATCAATGAGTTGGTTAAATTAACATTGTCAAATAGACATGAATGGACTCAACACAAAGGTGGATGTGAACATTATACCTTTGGGTTCATATGACTGTCTAATTGGCATGGATTGGTTGGAGAAACACCATGTTGTCCTAGACTGTTACAATAAGACAATAACTTATCTTGATGAGGATCGAAAACAAGGCAAGATTCAAGGAATTCCAAGAGTTGTAGTTGTTATAGAAATTTCACCCATGTAGTTGAAAAAGTGTTTCAGGAAGGGATGCCAATTTTTTGCAGCCCATATGGAAGAGGCAACCAAAGATAAAGTGACAAGTATTCAATACCATCTGGTCTTGAAGGACTTTGACTATGTTTTTGGGGAAATACCAGGATTTCCACCAAAGAGAGACATTGATTTCTCTATTGACTTGGTGCCAGGAGTTTCCCTAGTGTCCAAGACACCTTATAGAATGGGCCATCAAAATTAAAAGAGTTGCAAATCCAACTTGAAGAGTTGTTAAAGAAGGGGTATATATTCCCAAGTGTGTCACCTTTGAGAGCCTCAATTCTTTTTGTAAATAAGAAGGATGGAACCTTAAGGATGTGTATTGATTTCAGGTAGTTGGATAAGGTCACAATAAAGAACAAATATCCTTTTCCAAGGATTGATGATCTCTTTGATTAGTTGAAAGGTGCAAGGATCCTTTCCAAGATTGACTTGAGATCATGTCACCATCAAGTGAGGATAAAATAAGAGGACAACAGTAACACAATGTTAAAAATAAGATATGGGCATTATGAATTCACTGTAATTCCATTTGGGCTATCAAATGCTCCAGTTGTTTTTATATTCCTGATAAATGGAGTGTCCATGGAGTACTTGGACAAGTTTGTAATTTGATTAATGGGATTTATGTTGTGAGGAGTGTTTTCAGGCAAATTCGGAGAGACCACAGTATTGTCAATGGAATGTCGGCGTTTTAGATCCATCATCATGACAAGAAGCCTTGGTTTAATTGTGAGAAGAGATCGTTATAAATACTTAAGTTGCGCGGGAATTATGTGTCGGCTAGAGTCTTTGGTGAATATTTTAGATTAGGTTTATTTAGTTTAGTTGTATTTAGGGTTTTCCTAAAAGATTTCTTTTAAAAAGTTATTTAAAATTCTTGATTAAAATATTTAAAATATTTATTTATATTTTTTTGTTATTTAAAAATTGGTAATCATTAATTTGAATGTGTTTTTAATAAGTTTGAGGTTTATTGATTAATAAAATAAGCCATTATTAAAGTGTTATTAATGGTGTTGTTTAGAAAAGAAAGTTTTATATTAATTAAAAAAAAGAGAGGTTATTATAATGTTGTTAGTGATTTTATAGGTTATAGGTAGATTTTAAGTTTTAATAAAAAAAATTAAATATTAGTTTTGTTTTATTTAGATAACCCTAATATAAATATTTTAATGGTGTTATAAGAAAGTTTTATATTCAGTAAAATGAAGAAAGGAGAATTGTTAGTGGTTCTCTATTTTATGAGCAAATATTAAGTTATTTTAATAGATGTAGTTGTATTAGGTTTTGATTAGTGTTTTCAGGTTAGGGTTTGTTTATCTAGTTTGTTGGTGTTATTAATCAATTAATAAAAAAAAATGTTATTTAGGTAGAGTTACTTATCTGTCTTTTTCTCTTATTTTTATGAATCAAGGGGAACCTGTTTTCACTTAATTCTAGGCCACTATCTTTGTTTAGGTTGCTTGCGTGTTTACATATTTCGATTGCTTCTCTAATCCGTCGTTTAAAGAGGTGTTCTTCTTTAGCCAGAATTTTGGTGTCTTCTAGGCAACCATGGTGTTTTGTTTTAAGGGAGTGTTCTGCTAAGGCAGAGGTGAAAATGTGTTCATTCATTGTGTCAGTTCCATGTTATTTAATCCTAATCTGGAAGGAGTGACTAGTTTCACCGATGTAGCATTCTTTGCAGGAGCATTCTATTTTGTAAATTCCTTTGCCTTTGTGAGGGTCAGGTTTTGTAATTTTTTTATTGGATGATATTCTAGTCTACTTCAAGATAGAAGAAGAGCATGAGAAACATTTAAGAATGGTGTTGCAAGTTTTTAGAGAACATAAGTTGTATGCCAAGCTAAGTAAGTGCATCTTTTATCAAAACAAAATTCACTAGTTGGGGTATATTATTTCAACAGATGGGATAACAGTTGATCGTGAGTGAATAGAGGCCATTAGAGTATGGTCGCCACCAAGAAATGTCATAGATATCATATATTTTATGGGTCTTGTTGTTTATTAATGAAGAGTCATAAATGGGTTTTCAAAAATTTCAAGCCCAAACACTTCTTTGAAAAAGATGGGAGTGAAATTTGAATGGACTCCCAAATATGAAGAAAGTTTTCAACAGTTGAAGGATATTTTGACAAGTGAACTGATATTAAATATTGCAAACCCAAATGAATATTTTTTTATATGTATGGATGCATGAAAGGAAGGGCTTGGTGGATTCCTCACTCAGAAGGCTATGTTGGACAACTGAGAGGGGGGGTGATGAATCCGTTGTTACTGTTCTTAAACAATTATATCCATTTTTAAATTCATTGTTGAACTTCTCAATGATGATCACAATAAATAAGCAGTAGAGTATTCAACATCATTCACACACATGAAATACATAGAGACAGATATTTCCTGAGGAAACCCATAAAGGGTAAAAACCTCTTCTTCTTTATATGATAATTAATATTTACATTATGTACAATATCATACTTATGAGCACCAAATCATAATGAGGCTACCACCTCTGTTTTGAAAGTTGTAACTTGTTGAGAGAACCAACTCTTTGTTTTCTCTATCACCCACTAGAAGGAAGCACCAACTCCCTCACTATTCCAACACCAACTGGATGGAAGCACCAACTTCTAGTCACACAGGCACCAACCTATATAACAGAGAACACTTGTTCTCCATTGCACCACCCTTCCACCCTAGTTTCTATGGATGCAACCATATGGAAGATACAACTCCCTATGTTCAAGAACCCACTTGAACCTCTAAGGACAACAATCCTCCCTGGCACCTCCCTACCACAGTGATACAATACTTATCAATGACTTACCAGTCTCATCACTGTTCTGTTGCACTGCTCTGCTCTACCTGCATCAGTGTCTTCCTACACACATCCTTTCACTTTCTGTTCTTCTACCATTTATGCTCTATGTGCCATATCCCTTTAATGTGCCATTCCTCTTCTATTCATTTCAACTACTACACTCTGCCTCCTTCTACACGCATCAATAACTCTCAACAACATCCACAATATCTTCTATGTTCCATGTTTTTATTCCCTTTATGCATATTTTTCATGTTATCCTCGTGTCGAATGCTATTCCTGATCATCATTGAATTCTTCAACTTCTCTAGCGGTTAATCCCATGCGTTCATCATCATTGGGCATTATGTCGATATTCCTTAGCCTCTCCAGTAGTCGATACTCTTCATCTTCTCTGTCACAGTCAAGATCATTCCCTTTGTTGTAGTTCCAGGCTCCAATAGTCTTCCATCTGTCAATAGAATCTATGAACAGTCTCCATTCCTATGGAAGATGCCTTGAGACTCTTCAGCTTCTCTGGAAAACACCCTGAAGTCTCTTCGAGTCCTCTGGCAAAAACCACCAGTCATTTCTAGTAGTTACACTGTGAACCTCTTGAGTCTTATTACTTTGGCACCTTTCACCTTTCCTTTCACATGTGGCCTTAGGCAGTGACCACACACCTATTCAGAAGGTGCTTTTGCGATTCGCATTTCGCCAATTGTTGTTGTGAGGCATCTCAACTCTCCAAGTCATGATCTCTGAAACCCCGAAAAGGAGCTTAGTTGGACTGGCTCCTTCCCTTCTCGTGACCAACGGCTGTGACCAAGCGCTTATCCATAAAGAGATTTTGCAACTCGTGATTTCGGGAATCCTGTGATGAGGCATTCCAATAAACATCAAGCTGATTCGGGTGGCCATGATTTGCGCGTCTAGATCTACGGTTGAGATTCGATTTCCGACCCCCCTTGCTATTCTTCCTTTAATGAAGGGGGGGGTCCAGAATTGGACCATGCAAGTCTGAGCAGATGATATTGAAGTGATTAGATCTACGGTTGAGATTTGATTCTGGACCCCCTCCGCCTTTCTGCCTTTAACAGGACTGGGGGGTCTGGAATGAGATGTTTTTGTATGGGCCCCTCCTAAACCTCTTACCACTTCCTCCTCCATTTACCGCCTTTGCCTCCTTTCGACATGTGTCTTCCACCTAGCCTCTTTCCTTCCCCTATCACATCTCAACTCTCCATGTCACGAACTTCAAAATAGATCTTGGTTATTAGCGCCTTCCTCCAACTCTTGACGATGTGACCACAACCTATGTCCACTTGCTAATCATTTAAGCGCTTCTCTCTTCAGATCAATGGTCCATGATCCGTGGTGATCGGATGGCTATCATCCACCCCAGAACTTCAGCTTTCAGGACTTTAGGGGAGTGTTGATACTAAAACTCTCGAAACTGAACTCATGGAATGACGTCACTCGATGGCGTGTCATGATCTGTGTGGTTGCCACGTGTCCTTGCTGATGTAGGTTTCCACCTGTCCTTGCTGACGTGGTTTTTCATGCTCTACCTCCTAGATATGATGACCCATATTTGTCCTTGATCCAACGACTAGGATTATTTCATGATTTTGCATATCGCGAGTTCGAGAGGTTAGGGAACCTCGTTCCTTTAACTTTCCAGTCAGCAAAGGGATGATATTTCTCCACATATCCTTCTTGGATCAATGATCTCGATTTGTCCTCGATCCAACAGATGAGATTATATCATTATTTTTCATATTGCAAGTTGGAAGGATAGAGCACCACGTGCCTTTGACCTTTCAGTCAGTGAAATGTCGATCGCTCGCCATGTGTCCTCTAGCTTCAATGGCAAGGATCATTTTGCAATCTTGCATATCGCGAGTTCGAGGGGTTAGAGAACCTCCTTTCTTTGACTTTCCAGTTAGTGAAATGTTTATCTGTTACCATGTGTCCTTCCCGAAAATGGACGGTCCTCCTGCTTTCAGGATTTTGTAAGCCTGCTTCTCCTTGCACTTTAAAGAACATGTAGGTTCTCCTGGATCCAACGATGGTCGGACCCCGCGCTCGGATCCAACACCCGAGATATATTCTCGTCTACTGCATGCTACATGTTATAACCCTAATTTGCACCATACATTCTTACCTGGCATCAAGCCATCTCAGATCCCTTCTTTGCCAAAGCACTGCTGAACAACTCTTTAAAAAAAAAACCTCTTTTATAAGGGCCCACGCACCCAACTCCATTATTTCACGCGTGTACATGCTAGTTGACCTAAAATAGCCTGTGTGTACCTACAAAATCACGAAAAAAGGAACTTTGTCGATGGAACACACAACTTTGGGTGAGTTAATTGAATCTTCCGGCCATGCATGGCCTAGGGTTCGTCTAAATACCTAGCTCCTTCTAGCCTATAAAAGAAGGGTTACGAGTCCTATTTGGAAGAGGAGAATAAGAGTAAAGAAACTCTACCCAATTGCACATTCCCATTGTCCCAACCCTTTATCCATCCTTGTGCAAAGAGAAATACAAAGAAAAGAAGTTGGAGGACATTTGAAGAGGAGCCTAGGATTAGGTTCGCAGAGCAGTGGTCAGTCTCGACATTGTAAGTTGATTCATTAAAGTTAATAATAAATAAATGTTTTTCCCATCCCACTATATGAGTTCTTCATAGTTTAGTGAATATATGTTTGAACACCTAACCCATTAATCTGTAGAATAAATGCATGTAGAGTTTGTTTCGTTTTTTTTACACAGTTCAGTATTGGGAGGATAGTTGCTAGAAAGTGATCAAATGTGAAGAAGGATCGACTTCAAACATCCAGAACAAGGTATGTTCATTTAACCATGTATTTTCTTAAAAGAAATGGGGATTAGGTTTGGGACGATGGTAGAAAGTAGGATTCTTTTGGTCTTATCTTCATGCATAATATAACCCTAAGTGCTAGTCCGTAGGGGGATTTCCCACCACAACAGAATTGGTGACCATAATGGGGAAGTCTCTAGGCTTCCTGGGAATATTTTTGGGTATTTTTAAAAGACTGGTTTTCTTTCCTGTTTTTTGAAGTTTCTGCAAAGTCTGAGCTAACAGAGATTCTGGTCTTCCATAATAGCTATCTTTGTTTCTTTTCTTGACTGTGTTTTTTCGAGACCCACAGAGGTACACATGGCCTGCATAAGGTCGGCACGTGTGTACCCATGCCCTACTTTCTTATAGCCCGCATGTAAACGCTAGCTGAAGAAGTAACAGTAGCATGTATGATTACAAAAAAAATTTGGAGGCAGTCATCCTCTTCCCTATCAGAATCAGTCATTCTCAGGGGTTTTCTGGAACTCTTTCTAGTCTTGGTTGTTTGCAGTCTATAGCTTAGGGTTCATGTCAGATTGGTTTTTTTTACAAATTTTTCCTTACATTGTTTTTCTTTTTTCTGTTAAAGAAAGTGTCTAAGCCTTCAAGAGATCTTGGTTCTTAGTATCAGTGGTTTGTTCCTGGTTTGGATTGTCTGTTTTTATTTGTTTAAGAGTTTTAGAGATACTCGCAGCCTATATAAGGCCAGCATGCTTGTACACACCCTCTGACTCTACACAGCTTGCATGCACATGCTTGTTGTTGAATTGTCAGTAGTGGGCTTGTGAAGGATAGTTTTTGTTGAGGGTGAGGCAACCATCCTTTCCTTTGACAAGAGTTATACCTCTCAGGTTTTTTGAATCTCTATTCTAGTAGTCAGTAGCTTAGGTTTGATCTCAGCCATAGCTTTCTTTTTTCATTTAAAAGTTTTCATCAAAATTTTCTTTAGGGTTTTTAGACAAGTGTGAGAGTCCTTTTTTAAGTTGCTAGTGTGTGATTTCTTGAAGTGATTCTTTGCGATCTGTGATTAGGCCAGAAGTTTTTCTTGGTTTTTGAATTATTGATATTTTTCCTTTTTACTTTGTGAGCATTCAAATAAAAAAAAAAACTTGCATTTTTTTGTTTGGTTGAAAAGTGTTGTTTTGCATTAGTTTTATAACCCTAAATTGCACCACACATGCTTACCTGGCATCAGGCCAACTCATATCCCTTCTTTATCAAAGACTATTGAACAACTCCTTGAATATCCTCTTTTATAAAGGCCCATGTGCCCTACTCCATTACTGCACGCGTGTACACACTGGCTAACCCAAAACAACCCGCGTGGACCAACAAAAGCATGAGAAAAGGAAAGTTGTCGATGGAACACGAAAGCTATGGGCGAGTTAACTGAAACTCCCGGCCATGCATGGCTGAGGGTTCATCCAAATACCTAGCTCCTTCTAGCCTATAAAATAAGGGGTAGGGGTCCCATTTGAAAGAGGAAAAATATAGCAAAGAAAATCTGCCCATTTATGTATTCCCATTGTCCCAACCCTTTAGCCTTTCCTTGTGCCAAAGGAGATTTAAAGAAAAGCAGTTGGAGGACAGAAGAAGAGGAGCCCAGGGTTAGGTTCAAGGAGCGATCACTGGTCTCAACTTTTGTAAGTTGACTCATTCAAAGTAATAAAGAAAATTCTTTTCTCGGCCCAATTCATGAACTATCTATAGTTTGATCAATATATGTTTTGATTTCTAACCTATTAGTATATAAGTAGTATGCATGCATAGTTGTTGCTTGTCTTGGATGCAGGTCAGCTTTGGAAGGAGTATTGTGAACAAGTAATCAAGCACAATGGAGGATTGACATCAAACGTTGGGAACGAGGTAGGTTTATCTTTCCATGCATTTACTAAGAAAAGGGGATTTAAATCTAGGGATGAAGGTAGAAAGTAGTTTCTCTTCGGTTATATCTGCATGCAAAGTCTGAACTCTATTTGCTAGTCCGTAGGGAGATTTTCCCAACAACAATTAGTAACCAGGGAAAAGTCTTTTCTTTCATAAGTTCTTGACAGTTTTGTTAGATCGTAAGTAGCTCGTAGTCGAGTGAAATCCTTCTTTAAGTTTTCTGATTCAAAAGATCTTAGAAAAATTTTAAAAAAATTGAAAAGTTTTTGAAAATTTGCGTTAACTGAAGGTTTTTGTTTCCAGCTTTCTGTTCATTTTTACTTTCGTCTTTCAAACATCACTAGTTTCACTTTCATACCCCTTGAAATAATACAAGCCATAAAATTAACGCTAAATCTAAAATTCATTAGAATTTTATGTTTGTAGGGTTAACCAACTAGTTCAGGATTAGGGCCTTGGATTAGGTTGGAGAGGAAACTCTTCAAGGCCATTAAAATCAAACATTGGAGTCTGAGTTAGGGAGTGTCCAAGTATAGTATCGTGAAATTTATCCAGGACCCCCCTCTAACATAGGGGATAAACATGAGGTCACATGCGGAAAGGTAGCAGAGATAACCCCTCCAAAGCTAGACCAATCATAATGGAGAACACATATAGACGGCTTGTCTTGGGATTCCGTCGATTGCATTTGACAAGGAGCTTCGTGGGTCTCGAATCCGTTCGAGGTCCTCAGTTGTCTTATAGACCACTTTCTCTTGATACCCTTGATAGGTTTCGGGCTCGATACCCTACTCATTGTGGTCTACCCAAGTTTTGACTGTACCCGCCTGGTGACTGTTCGCGCGTTGGCAACCTAGTTGCCTATCTTTTTTACGGACATACATAGGTAACTACGAGGGTATACCGTGGTACCTAGGACAGACATAGGGCCATTCTTTGCAAAGTATACCCAGAGGGTGCTTCCGTGTTCGAGTTGCACTTGCACCGGTAAGTTTCTCTAGTGTTGGTTGTTGTAACTATTCTTCCAATTAATTTAGTGTTTGCCTATCTTATCTTATAGGGAATTTTTTAGTGTGTGTTGTTTTTGAAAGACTAGAACACCCTAGAGTGTCTTTGATCTTCTCACACAGTGGAGGATCAGGAGCTCCGTCGTTCATGAAGGATTCTTGGCCTACCACCGGTTACACTGGAGCCACCCCTGCCACCACTAAGGTGAAAACTAAACCAACAAGGGTCTTTTGAAGCGACCGGGTCACAAGAAATTGTGCCCGACCAACATCCAGAGGAATCGACCATTTTAGACCTTGGAGATAAATCTTTTGGTCTGGTTGAAACCTCCACCACTGATATTTTAGCACCCACCATCGTACCAATTCATCCTTACGAATGCCAGACAGTGTCGCACACAACAATGGAAACAAATTTTGTTACTCCTTCTGGGAATTCTTCAATTCCCACTACAGTTTTCACCACAGGAGAGTTTCCACCTCCTAACCCACTATCACCGGTCCGAGCCACCATGGTCTCTACTACCTCTACATCTCATAGTGGTCCGATCCCATCTCTGGTGGTAGCCACAACCCCTTTCACACCAAGTGCGAAAGGCCCTCCGTTCTCATACGGGATGCCTAGTTTAGGTACAAGTCCTGTACTTTCCTACTCCACTTCAAAAACTTCCAGTTTGGGGGTAGGGAGCTCTAACACTCCTTTTCAAGGACACATGGGGGGAACTCCTGCTCCTTTTAACACTTTCCCTTACGGGGGAGGTCATATACCTCCTTCATTGCTTTCACTCGGTGGCACGCATCAACAATTCGCCATGCCACCTACACACCATAGTTTATTTGGAGTGGGGAGCCAAGGACCAACTTCACATAATATGTCGGTAGGTTCAACAACGTTTTCTTTTTTTGGTGCGTTTGGTAACAACGCCTTCTTGCCAGCTACTTTCCCAACTGGGGGCAACCCTCATTTCAGACAACCTATTCCTATAAAGGGTATTATTCCTGCACAGGGGGCACACCCAGGAACTTCTTCCGCATCAAGGCCTTGGAATTCTTGGCAAGGATCAGTTCCCTCGTCAGGAATGTCGATCTGGGGTAATTATTTTCACAATCAATGGAACCTCGGACAAATCACTATGCCTATCCCCATGGGACCAACATGGGGTAACCCTTCCCAAAGTCCTTCGAATGTAATGCATGCCAAACCATCTATGTCCTATTTGAAAATCAGTCGATGATGTCTCCTCACATGCAAAATCCATATGTTGGCCATGGCCATGGTTTTTACCAGAACCTAGGCCAGCAACCGAACTTTTCCTGGCAACCTAGTGCCAGTCAAACCCAGGCCCCTTTTTCCCAGGTTATCACCAATAACCCAAATTACCCTTCCTGGCAAACTTGCATTTGCTAGACTTGACAAGGTTGTTGAATGACCCTATCTGTCATGATCTAGACTGGCCTTCTATGCTGACGAAGTTGCCTTCGGACATCCCAAAGTTCGAATCCAAGCCTAACAAAGATCCAAGAGATCATGTGACTACCCTCCATATTTGGTGCTCATCTAAATTATTGAAAGATGACTCTATACAGTTGCGATTGTTTCAACATACTCTCATTGGGAGTGTGGTGAAATGGTACATTGAGCTCGATCGCTCAAGATACTCTTCCTTCGGCGAACTGGCGATGGCTTTCCTAAACCATTTCCAGTTACCTGTGAGATACGATGTTGGCACCGAATTGTTGGCCAATTTCTCACAAACAAAAGCGGACCATATCTCTGATCACATCCGAGAATGGAGACGTTGAAAGAGTTTAATTAAGGTACCAGTCCCACCATCATTCCTTCTCGAGTGGTTCCTTAAGTATTTGGTCCCACAGTTTTCCAAAGACATTGCGACGCTAGGAGTATTTTCCGAAGAAGATGCCATCATGAGAGCTCAACAACTTGAGATAATCTATTCTTAGTCCGGTTTATTATACGATATTTTTCCAGATGCGCCACGCTCAATACTTGATAACACCAGACAAAGAGCTAGACCACATGCTGATGGTATTGTTGGTTCAGCACAAACAAAGCCCACTGAGCAATTGACGAAGCAGTTGCAACAATTGTCTATACAATACACATCAGCTATCCAAACTACTACTTTGGCTACTCCCCCTACCAAAACGTCGTATGTACACATAGTGCAATTGACTAATCCAAAGGCCACCCAGCAGCCTAAAGGAAAGAAAAAACAATGAAAGAAGGGTAAGGGGGATAAAAAACCTACCGATAATGTTGGCGGGGACAACACTAAGAAATGAAAGGTGAGGTATCCATGCAACTTATGCATGGAAGACCACCTGACCCATCTATGTCCTCGGCTTGCAAAAGCCCAAAATTTTGTGATGCAGAAACAACCTGCTATGTTAACCAATCCATTTCAACATGGGAAAAATCTAACCCAAGCCTCTGCAAGCACGGAAAGGGACATCCAAGGACCCTCTCCATCTTCGAACAACCTCGCATCCACGAATGTATATATGGTGAAGGGTGATGCTTTTATATCGACTAGAGCGCATGACCATAGTAAACCAAGCACTTCTGATAAGGGAAAAGAAGATGAACTCCCATCTCTTCCTCTACAGATTGAGAAGACATTGGGAGAAACAATGACATGCATCCCCAAAGGCACATTCAAAAAAGCTTCTCACAACCCAAATGCAAGGGCCACCCAGAACTATTCTGTGGTGGAAGATTTATCACAAACCCCTTGTGTGATGTCCGCTTTGGAGGTCCTCCAAATCTACCCTTCCTAGAGGAAAGACTTGCTAACCTCTTTAGGATCTACCGAGATTTTTAATCTGGGTACAATCATGCTAGATACAACCGACCTAAAACCTTTTCTGCCTTACCATGTAGCATTTCGGATAGTAGTGGCTTATCCCATGAAAAATTTTACTTGGAATATCTTCTGCACGGTGGTTGATGAGGGAGCCTCGACATGCGTTATGTCGTTGGCATGTTGGAAGGCCATTGGCCAACCTGTTTTGTCTCTGTCACCTACTCTCCTCACTACTTTTGGTGGTCATTCGTTCCAACCACATGGCATCATTCCCTCTTTCCCCGTGCAATTAGGAGGGGAGACCGTGTGTGTCGAGGTATAGGTAGTTGATGTGCCCCTCGACTATAACCTCTTGTTAGGAAGGAGTTGGACTTATGCCATGCAAGTTGTGGTTGCTATAGTTTTTTGGGTCTTGTTGTTCCCACATGAGGGACAGATAGTGACCATGAATCAATTGTCTTTCTCCAAACCTAACCCTTCATTGGGGGCATCCACAGTCCCAATGATTGATAATCCTAAACCAGGTGTAGTCAACGTAGGGGTTGGTTTGTGCCCATCTTTTATGGGTACCTTCGATTACCCACCCCCTCAAGGCTATATCAAGTTTATATCCAATCACCATAAGGTTGAGATTTTTCAATTTTCGTTGTTCCACATGACTTACTGTTTGCACTCTTTTCGTCGATGTGTGAGAAAAAAGTGAGTGCTTACATGCCTAGTTGGGATCTACTAGTCATGACAGCTGTGATGTAAAAGGTTAGAAAGAAAACAACTAAACTATTAACAAGAATTAAACAAAAACTAAATAAAAACATGAGCATGGAAATAAAAATAAAAACAAATGACAATGGACCAATATCACCAATGTATTAGCTGGTCTGATAGATGAA
>SNQJ01S0047218.1:0-36624 GCA_010110895.2 Picea sitchensis | reverse complement strand
GGAGGACATTTGAAGAGCAGCCCAGGATCAGGTTCACGGAGAAGTGGCCAGTCTCGACATTGTAAGTTGATTCATTAAAGTTAATAATAAAGAAATGATTTTCTCGTCCCACTGTATGCGTTCTTCATAGTTTAGTGAATATATGTTTAAACCTCTAACCCATTAATCTATAGAACAAATGCATGTAGAGTTTGTTGCTTGTTTTGTACGCAGTTCAGTCTTGGGAGGATAGCTGCTAGAAAGTGATCAAATGTGAAGAAGGATCAACTTCAAACATCCAAAACAAGGTATGTTTGTTTAACCATGTATTTTCTTAAAAGAAATGGGGATTAGGTCTAGGAAAACAGTAGAAAGTAGGATTTTTTCGGTCTTATCTGCATGCATAATATAACCCTAAGTGCTAATCCGTAGGGGGATTTCCCACCACAACACTACTCCTCTCTGAATACAAATCTAATGGTCATTGGGGATTCTGAATGAGATCCAACGTTCATTGTTGCTCCTCCTCTGCCATTATCGTTTTGTTATTGATCGTGCTGATCTTTGCCATCGTATTTATTTTCATCGTTGTTCATTCCATCAATGACAAACTCACTCCCAACTGTAAACCTGCCAGCAATCTTCCTCTTTGGAATCGATGGCAACCTTGAACGGTTGTGCTAATCTGTTTGGACCTCTAGCTATAGCATCCGATCTGGACCAGAACCACTCCTTTTCCCCCTTTGACATCAATGTCAAAGAAAACATGTTCCCCCTGAGTTTTTGTAGTACTCATCGAAGGTATCAAATATTCAACCAACACATAATCCCCCTAATGGGATGGACTCTCTTAGGTGTGAGACGGGATGACACCCAGCTTTTGATAGATATATTCAAATGGTGTCTTGGCTAGGGGTTTAGTAAAGATGTCTGCAATTTTTTTTGTGGTTGGAATGTGATGAACCTGAAAAGTCTGATTGGTGACCTGCTCTCTCAGAAAATAGTATTTTATGGGAATATTCTTGGTCTTGGAGTGGAATACAGGATTCTTTGACACACTTATGGAACTCGTGTTATCATAATGAATTGGGATCGGTGCGGTATATTTTACCTCCAAGTCTGCAAGTGTCTGAATCATCCATAATACCTGAGTGCAACAAATAGTAGCAGCAATGTACTCTGCCTCTGTAGTTGATAAAGAAATGGAACCTTGCTTTTTACTCAACCACACTACTAGAGAATCTCCTAAGAATAACGCACCTCCACTCGTACTTTTCCTTTCATCCATGTAGTTAGACCAATCAGCATCTGAGTAAACTGATAATTGAAGATTATGATTGTTAGGATACCATAGCCCATAGTTCATTGTTTCTTTCAAATATCTAAATATTCTTTAGACAGCTAGAAAATGACTCTGTTTAGGTGTTTATTGATATCTTCCTACCATTCCAATAGCATGCATTATGTCTGGATGAGATACTGTGATGTACAACAGACTGCCTATCATTAACCTATATGAACTTTGAACATCAGGTGAGTCATCATCCTTACTTAATTTGCATCTAGTAACCATAGGTGTACCCACAGGTTTAGAATCTTCCATTTGAGACCTTTTCAATATTTCTCTTAGATATTTTTCTTGAAAAATGAACATTCCTTCAAACCTCTGAGTAATTTGCAGACCAAGAAAAAATGACATTTCACCTATCATAGACATTTAAAACTCAGACTCCATGGCAGAAGAAAACCATTGTACCAATGAATCCTTATTACATCCAAAGTGTTACACATTATTTTCGTCATCCCTATGATCATTAATGATGTAAACCTATCTGTTGCCTTCAGAGGGGTCAATGGCCTGAGTTCCTAAAGAGAGAAGGGAGAAGAACTTTTCCTGAGAAAATAAGTTGCATTTTCCTATGTAAAAACCTTATAAAAAAGGAAGTTCGCAGGTTTCTATATAGGCAGGGTGCGAGAATGACCCATTCTCACAGGTTTCACTATATCTAGGGTGCGAGATGTTCGCAAGTTGCTCTATAGCTAGGGTGCGAGAATGCCTACACGTGGGAAAAATGAGCGTTTTCTCAAATCTTATAGAAGGAGAAACTTCTATGGTGAGGTGGCATCCAAATGGTTTGGATCTTACTCGCTTTCATGATTTAGTGGGATCATCCTAACCTCCTCACCTTATCCTCTTCAACTTATAAAAGGAGAGGAGTTATCATGGAGAAAGTTAGCTTGGGTTAGCTTTGTTGGTTCATGAGCTTGTTCTTGATTGGCTTGGAATTATCATCTTGGTTGGAGTGGCTTTGAGATTTGTTTTGTCAAGATAGATTGTGAGTAGCCATCAGATCTATGGTTTCAAAATCCTTGGAGCAAGAAGTGTGTGGGGAATGAAGGACAATTTGAAGGGACCTTACGACATCAAGTCCATGGTTGTAATCTCTCTTTCACATTTAATATAATACAGTAATATGATTCTTTCCCATAAAGCTAAGTCTACTTTATTGTATAACTCCTTGATCATATACATAGATTGATTGTTGAATAGATTGTGCTTTCTTCACTTCGGTTGGTTTGTATTGTTTTGGTCTTGACTATACAAGAGCACTGGAGCGAAGTGGGAGCAACAAAGACCAAAGGAAGTGATAATAAGGTATGTTCTTTGTTCTTGCCTCCTATTCAATTCAATGGTTAATATCTAGGGAAAGAGTCATGTTCTGTCTTGCTTTGTTCTAGATCCAGGTGGATCTAGGGAGATCGGTTTGTGTCTGCACTTACGGATTTATCCAATAACACAAAGATGATGTCATCTACATAGACCAACACGCTGAGCAAATCATTACCCTCTATTTTGATATATAGATTGTTGTCAATTGTTCCTCTCTTGAACCATTTTTCTTGGAGATACGTATCCAGTCTGTGATACCAGGCACGAGGGGATTATTTTAACCCACATAAATATTTCTTCAGCTTGCATACAAATTCAGGGTTATCAGACAGTTCTAAACCCTCTGGTTGTTCCATATAGAATTCTTCGTTTAAATCTCTATTTAGAAAATCTGACTTGACATCCATTTGTTAGAATTTAAACCTTTTATGACAAGCATAGGCAAGAAATATTCTGATAGCTTCTAATCTTGCTACAGGAAAAATGTTTCATCAAAATCCAGTCCTTCTATTTGAGCATAGCCCTTACAAACCAATCTTTCTTTTTTCTTGACAACTTCTCCTTGCTCATTCAATTTATACGTAAAGATCCATTTGGAGCCTATGACATTTTTACCGTCAGGTCTAGGAACCATTTCCCAAGTACTGTTTTTCTCAATCAGGTCAAGTTCATCATTTATTACTTTAACCCAATGGTCATATTTACTGGCTTCATCAAATTTCTTGGGTTACACCATTGACATGAAGGCTATATGGGATTTCTCGGTGTTTTTGATTATCCTTCTCCTAGTTTGTACACCTTTGTCTTTTTCACCAATTATCTGATTTGCGAGATTATTATTTTGAGTGATTGTGGAGGAGGAATTTGATGTTGTCTATTGATTTGAGAATGTCTAAATTGTTTCATCTTCATTTGGCTTAGAGTCTTCTTGTTTTGATTCTTGGACCTGTTCATCTTCATCTTTAGTTATGTCCTCTGTAGCAGACTCATTATTGCACACCTCTCTTGCTTGGATTCCTTCATCAACTTTTATGTCAATACAGTCAACCATTTTATGCAGCCTCTTATTATAGCATATGTATCCTTTACTATTTGTAGCATACCCTAAGAAGATACCTTCATCAGCCCTGCCATCATACTTCCCAAGGTTCTCATCATTATTCTTTATGTAACACCTACTCCCAAAGACTTTGAAGTGTTTGATTGAAGCAAGTAACCCATACTACAGTTCATAAGGTGTCTTGTCACTATGTGGTCTAAGGTGGGCTTTATTAAGAGCATGGATTGATGTGTGTATTGCTTCTACCCAGTAGGTTTGACCAATGTTCTTCTCATTCATCATTGACCTAGCCATTTGCTTCACTGTTCTGTTTTGCCTCTCAACTACTCCATTTTGTTGTGGAGTTGGATTGTGTATTCTCTCTTGATCCCGTGTTTATCACATAATTACTTGAACTCTCTTGACATAAATTCACCTCCTCTGTTTGATCTTACTGCCTTTAACCTCTTGCCTGTTTGATTCTCAGTTAAAGCCTTAAATATTTTAAATTTCTCAAATGCTTCAACTTTTTCCTTGAGAAAGGCAACCCAAGTGAGTCTAGAGTAATCATCAATGATCAACATGAAGTAGTTTTATTTCCATATGCCTTCCTGTCTTGATGGTCCACATAAATCCATATGAACTATTTGGAGTGGTTTCTCTGTTGAGGTAGATCTCTTGGATTTAAACTATGTCTTGGTTAGCTTTCCTACTTGGTAGGGTTTACACACAAAGTCTTGTGGCTTTGATATTCTTGGAAGGTTTGTTACTGCCTCAAGATTTTTGAGCTTGATTAACTGATCAAAGTTTAGATGTCCAATTCTCCTATGCCATAACCAACTCTCATCATGTTTTCTTAGATGACACTCTTCTCTATCTTATTTCAGCACATATACATTATTTTATGTCCTTATGCCTTTAGACACTACTTGTCCTGAGTTTACAGACTTTATCTTGCAATCCTTGTAAGTGAACACCACTTCACATCCTCTGTCACACATTTGACTTACACTGAGAAGATTATGTTTCATCCCATCTACAAGAAGAACATCTTGTGCTTTTCCTCTTCCATTACTTAAACTCACGATCCCTTTACCCTTGATTTTACCTGGATCATCATTTCCAAAGGTTAAGTTTCCTGATTTATTTTCACTTAGAGATAGAAACTTACCTTTGTCTCCTGTCATATGTTTGGAGCATCCATTGTCTATATACCAAGGTTCTTTTGTCTTTGAGCTGACAACACTAATCCACACTTTTCACTTTCTCTCTTCTTCCAAATCTTGACATTCTCAGCAGAGGGATTCAAATCTAGTTCATAGTTCTTTAAGCGATAGTCAACAACTTTATGTCCATAATTGTGACAAATGTGACATTATGATTCGTTGAATAAGGGATCATAACAATTGTTATGCTTAACCCGTGTCCTCTTCCCAGCCATCAAGTGATTTGGAGTCTGTGGTGGTTTGTTACTTGGTTGTCTCATTCTTTGTTGTGGAAGATATATATACCTTGAAAGTCTTGATTTCTCATATCTAAATTTTGAATAACAGTTTACAGATTTGTGACCAAAATTAGAACAGAAAAAACAATATCCATAGAAAAAACCTTGGTACCTGGAAAATGGTTGTCTTCCTTGAGAAGGTCAATTTCTTCCATGCTGATGATTTCTTTGAGCAAAGAGTGTATTATCTCTCTGATCTACAGTTTCAATTCTGGTACCTTTTTCTTTACTATTTCTAGGTAGCCGATCATCTTCTTTTGTTTATGTAGGTTTGTTGTTGTCATATGATGTAGATTTGACAAACTTGATGGGTTCATTGTTACTTGGTTGACCACTGCTTGATACCTCTTCATAATCCATACCTGTTTTTAGCTTTGGGTTCCTTTGCTTATTTAGAATGGTGGCCAATCCCTCTGAGGCTTTTATACTTGACACATTCTGATGATACAAGGCTTGAAACTTCTCCAACTATTTCCTAGTTTTCACTACTTCTTCCTCCAGAGCTTCACATCTTGCCTTTTTTTCTGATAATTGTTGTTTCACAATGTCTTCAATTTTCTTTGCCTCTTATAATTCCACTTTTAGTAGGGCAAAGGATTCATTAGGTTCTTTACTTCCTTTCTTGAACTGTATCAACAATTGTTTTTTCTTTCTCGTCTTCATTCTGAGTCTGTCAAGCTCTTCTAGTGCACTGATCAATTCTCCTTCCAGGTCAACCACAGATTATTCTTCATTAGCATCACTTCTTGTGCTTTTATTATCATAATCCTCTTTGGCCATAAGCATGAATTCATTTAGTTTATATTCAATAGAAGAGTCTCTGTCTTCATCATCTGAAGGTTCATCATCATTGTTTACACAAAGACTTTTCTTTTTAAAATTATTCTCTTTAAAGAAATTTTTGTGGTTGTGCTTCTCCTCATCATCATATGTTTGATCCTTTATTGTATGAGGACATTTATTTGAAAAATGACCTATCTTACCACAATTGAAACATTTAAAAGGCATTTTACCTTTGTACTTGTCTGATCCCTTCTTTAGTCTTCTCACAAATTTTTCTTCTATTTCATCAGGCTCAGAATCCTCATTCTTGTCTACTTTAAATGATGCTTCTCTAGAGGTGGGTTTATCTTTAACTATTCTCATTTCATATGCATTCAACGTTCCTAGAATTTGATCAAATGCCAAGGCTTTTATATAATTAATTTATTCTATAGCAAATACCTTCGGGTTGAACCTATCTGGTAGAGATCTCAAAATTTTATGAACTAAAGAGGGTTCCTCAAGTTTTTCACCAAGTGCTTTCATTGAATTTACCAGTTATTCAACTCTTAGAAAGTAATTTCCAACAGTTTCATCCTCTTTCATCTTCAGCTGTTCAAACTGTACTCTATAGGTTTGAAGCTTGGAATCCTTTACCTTCTCATTACCTTCATAACTGCTAATGCATTTGTCCCGCATTTCTTTGGCAATTTCTAGGTGCATAACTTTTACAAATTTTGCTTCTGCAAGCCCACTCAGGATAGAACTCATAGCCTTAGCATTGAAGCTGAATTCTATCTTTTCATCCTTATTAGCTAGTACAATTGGCTTTACATAACTAGTCTCTACCACATCCCGGACATTTGCACCTAAATCCATTATGTAGGTTCTCATTCTAACTTTTCATAAGGCAAGGTTTGTTCCATTAAAAAGAGGGGCCTTATTGGTTGAAGTTCCTTCATGGCTTGACATGTTTAAGCTCTAGGATCTACCCTTAGATAAAAGGGGCCCACTCTGATACCAATTATTGGACAACTGAGGGGGGGGGGGGTGAATCAGTTGTTACTATTCTTAAACAATTATATACATTTTTAAATTCATTTCAAAACTTCTCAATGATGATTACAATAAATAAGAAGTAGAGTATTCAACATCATTCACACACATGAAATACACAGAGATAGATATTTCCCGAGGAAACCCATAAAGGGTAAAAACCTCTTCCTCTTTATATGATAATTAATCTTTACATTCTGTAGAATATCATACTTATGAGCACCAACTCATAATGAGGCTACCACCTCTATTTTGCAAGCTGCAACTTGTTGAGAGCACCAGCTCTCTGTTTTCTCTAGCACCCATTAGAAGGAAGCACCAACTCCCTCACTGTTCCAGCACCAACTGGATGGAAGCACCAACTTCCATTCACAAAGGCACCAACCTATATAACAGAGAACACTTGTTCTCCCTTGCACCACCCTGCCACCCTAGTTTCTTTGGTTTCAACCAAATGGAAGCTACAACTCCCTGTGTTCAAGAACCCACTTGAACCTCTGAGGAAAACAATCTTCCCTAGCACCTCCCTACCACCCTGATTATATAAAAATTTACTATATATGAATTTATCATAGTGATATAATATTTATCAATGGCTTACTGGTCTCATCACTATTTTTCTACACTAATCTGCTATACCTGCATCAGTGTCTTCCTACACACTTCCCTACGCTTTATGTTCTTCTACCGTTTATGCTCTGTGTGCCATATCCCTTGAATGCACCATTCCTATTCTGTTCATTTTAGTTGTTGCACTCTTCCTCCTTCTACACGCATCAATAACTCTCAACAACAGCCCCAATCTCTTCTTTGTTCCACATTTTTATTCCCTATGTGCATCTTCTGCATGTTCTCCTCGTGTCGAGTGCTCTGCTTGGTCATCATTGAATTCTTCAGCTTCTATGGTGGTTAATCCCATGCGTTCATCATCACTGGGCACTATGCCAAGATTCCTTAGCCTCTATAGTAGTCGAGACTCTTCGTCTTCTCTATCATAGTCGATCTCATTCCCTCTATTGTAGTTCCAGGTGCCAATAGTCTTTCATCTATCAATAGCCTCTATGAATAGTATCCATTCCTTTGGTAGATGCCTCGAGACTCTTTAGCTTATCTCGCGAACACCCTAAAGTCTCTTTGAGTCCTCTGGCAGAAACCACCAGTCGTTTCTAGCAGTTACACTGTGAACCTCTTGAGCCTTATTACTTTGGCACCTTTCACCTTTCCTTTCACATGTGGCCTCAGGTGGTGACCACACGCCTGTTTAGAAGGTTCTTTCATGATTTGCATTTCGACAATTCCCTATTGTGAGGCATCTCGACTCTCCAAGTCGCGATCTCTAAAACCCCAAAAAAGAGCTTAGCTGGGCTGGCTCCTTCCCTTTTTGTGACCACCGACTGTGACCAAATGCTTATCCATAAAGCACTTTCACAACTCGCAACTTTGGGAATCCTGAGATGAGGCATTCCGATAAACAACAAGTTGATTTGGGCAGCCAGGATTTGCGTGTCTATATCTACGGTTGAGATTCAATTCCGAACCCTCTGTGTTATTCGTCCTTTAATGATGGGGGGAGTCCAGAATTGGATCGCACAAGTCTGAGCGACCGATATTGAAGCGCTTAAATCTATGGTTGAGATTTGATTTCGGACCCCCTTCGCCTTTCTGCCTTTAATGGGAGGGGAGGGTCCGGAATGAGGCGGTTTTGTATGGGCCCCTCCTAAACCTCTTACCACTTCCTCTTTCATTTACCACATTCACCTCCTTCTAACATGTGTCGTCTACCCAGCCTCTATCCTTCCCCTGTCACATCTCAACTCTCCATTTCACGAAATCTGAAATAGAGCTTGGTTGTTAGCGCCTTCCTCCAACTCTCGACGATGTGACCAAAATCTATGTCCACTCGCTAATCATTTGAGAGCTTCGCTCTTCATATCAATGGTCCACAAACTGTGTTGATTGGATGGCTATCCTCTGCCTCGAAACTTCAGCTTTCAGGACTTTGGGGGAGTGTTGATACTAAAACTCCCAAAAATGAACTCCTGGAATGATGTCACTTAATGATGTGTTGTGATCCGTGTGGCATCCATGTGTCCTTGCTAGTGTAGGTTTCCATCTATCCTTGCTTACGTGGTTTGTCATGCTCTACCTCCTAGATATGAATACCCAGATTTTTCCTTGATCCAACGACTAGGATTATTACGCGATTTCGCATATCGCGAGTTCGAGATGTTAGGGAACCCTGATCCTTTGAATTTCCATTCAGTGAAGGGATGATCTTTCGCCACGTATCCTTCTTGTATCGATGGTCCCAATTTGTCCTCGATCCATCAGATGAGATTATATCGCGAGTTGGAAGGATAGAGCACCTCATGCCTTTGACCTTTCAGTTAGAAAAATGTCGATCGCTTGCCATGTGTCCTATGGCTTCAATGGATATGATCATTTTGCGATCTCGCATATCACGAGTTCAAGGGGTTAGAGCACCTCCTTTATTTGACTTTTCAGTCAGTGAAATGATGATCTGTTACCATGTGTCCTACCCGAAGATGGACAGTCCTCATTCTTTCAGGATTTTGTAAGCCCACTTCTCCTTACACTTTAAAGAACATGCAGGTTCTCCTAGATCCAATGACGGTCGGACCTCGTGCTCAGATCTAACGCCCTATATCTATTCTCGTCTACTGCATGCTACTCCTCTTTGAAAGTAGATCTGACGTTCATCAAGGATTCTGAATGAGATCCAACATCATTGTTGCTTCTCCTCTGCCATTATCATTGCGCTTGATCGTGCTGATATTTTCCATCATTGTTCTTGCCATCGTTGTTCTTGACATCAATGACAAGCTCACTCCCAATTGTAAACCTACCAACAGGATCATGTGATATGATATGAGTCTTGAAAACTGAAGGAGGATGAAAGGAATTATGCTACACATGAATTGGATTTGAAAGCAATTGTCCATGCATTAAAAATTTGGAGACACTACCTCATTGGAATAAGATTTGAGCTAAGGACAGAGAACTATGGTTTGAAACATTTGTTTGGACAACCAACATTAAATGTTAGGAAAACTAGATGGTTGGAATTTCTGAGTGAATATGACTTTGAAATCAAGCATATCAAAGGCAAGGAAAACCAAGTGGTTGATGCACTCAGAAGAAGAGCTCATGAAGTGCACATTTCATCCACTAGAATGTTCAACACATATTTAAAAGATAGAATTTTAGAGGCTAGAAATTCAAACCAACAATATGTAAAAATAAAATAAATATTACATCAAGATCATTTACAACATAAAAATAATTATTATGAGTTGAAAGAGGATGGAATTCTCATGTACATAGGAAAAATTTATGTGCCAAATTCAGGAGAGCTGAAAAATATAGTGTTGAGGGAAATGCACAATGTGCCATATGTTGGGAACCCAGGATATCAGAAGACAATTGTAGTTGTAATAAGATAATACTTTTGGCCAAGAATGAAGAAGGAAGTGGCTAATTACATAGCCAGGTGTCTAGAATGTCAAAAGGTAAAAACATCGCATAGACATATAGTGGGGATGCTACAACCATTGCTCATTCCTAAGTGGAAATGGGAAGTGATTACAATTGATTTTATTACAAAACTTCCCAAAACAGAGAAGCAACATGATTCCATCATGGTGGTGGTGGACAAATTAACAAAATCAGCACATTTTATTCCTGTGAAGACCACACATAAGACAACAAATATTGCAGAAATTTACATGAAGAAGGTTGTCAAACTACATGGAGTGCCTAAGGAAATTGTTTCAGACAAAGATCCAAAGTTTACCTCAATTTGTTTGAAAGTTGTATTTAAAGGCTTTGGGACAAATTTGAATCTCAACACAGATTATCACCCAGATTCAAATGGGAAAACATAGAGGACTAATAGAATCATTGAAGACATGCTTAGAATGTATGTGATGGATAAACCATCAAAGTGGGAAGATTATATCCACTTAGTGGAATTTTCTTACAATAATGGGTATCAAGCCTCATTAAAAATGAGCCCATTTGAAAATTTGTATGGAAGGAAATGTAACACACCAGCGAGTTGGGATAACCCACCAGACATAGCTATCATTGGGCTAGAATTATTAAAGGAAATGAAAGAGAAGATGGCAAAGATTGGGAAGAATTTAAAGGTTTCCCAGGCCAAGAAGAAAATTTATGCAGATAAGAACAAAGTTTTTAGATATTTTAAAGTGGGTGAACAAGTTTTACTCAAAGTTAAAGCGAAGAGAAGATTGATAATATTGGCAATCTGTTACACATAAAAATCACTCACTTCAATGATGACCTATTGTCTTCATTACAAGTGTTGCAAGTGTCTCTTTTTTTCCATAAGTGTCGCAAGTGTCGCAGACATCATACAGTTATCTTTCCCATGTCGTGTCTCAAACAACATCACAAGGACATTTGAGACACCCTCAAAACTGGTTTAAGAAGGAGAAATCATCTGATGAGGAGTACAAATAATTTTCCATGGAAAAAACCACTTAAAAATGATTTTTGATGGGAAACAATCCCCTACCCACTGTCAGGAAGTGCCAACGCTTCCTACCCCTCTTTGGGGGAGCATTGCAACACTCAGGACACCATTTTGGGGGAGCGTTGGGATTTTTTGAAGGAATTTTGGGAAACACTCTCCTACCCACTGTCAGGGAGCACCAATGCTCCCTAACCGTCTTTGGGGGAGCGTTGCAATGCTCTGTGTACCCTTTTGGGGGAGCACTGACCTATTTGAGGGGAGAGTTATGTTGTTCATAAAATCAGGGGAAGATCCCCCTTATCTTGGAAATCAATTGGATTTGAATCTGAGGTCAAGGTTGGATCTTAGGGAAGATCCACAACTAATGGAGAAGGATCCTCAACCTATCCCAAGAATATTTAAGGTGGTTGGGTCTCTCCAAGCTTATATAAGGAGGCCTTCTCATGGTAAAAGCAGAGGGAGAAATAGAGAGATACCAAACTTATGATCTCATAAGGAAGGTATCAGTGAATCATAGGCATTCTATTGGTGGATCATTTGAGAAAAGGGTCTAGACAAAGAGATCTTAGAGAAGTTGTTGCATCTACATCATGGTTGTAAGAACTTTTATTTGTTTTCATTAATATACATATGGGCTTGGACTGTTTATTTCAAGGTTGTGTTTATTCTACATGAACATGTCTCTATTATATAGATCTGGTTTCAAGCTAATCTTAGTAGAATAGGAAACTTGTTTTGTCTTCGTTTGTTTTGTAGGACTTGTTGAGGAGCTTGGGGATCAAAGCTTAACTCGGACTATGCGAGGATGAACATCGTTAAAAGGGTACACCTTTCTTCCTTTTCTCTATACATTATTTTATCTAGGTTTAAAAGGATGTCAGTGACCAATTTTAGCACCCTTTCTTTCTTGGTATTAGGAGTCTATATCCTAAGAGGGAATCCACTTGTCCGAAGGGGGATTTTCCTATAACATCTGCGTAGCTCGAATAGAGATCTTTTTGTACCCCCTTCAGCTTTGCCTCAATTTTTTCATACATTGTCTCTTCTTTTCTTAATTTTTCTGCAAGATATCCTCTGAAGCATTTGCTACAGTTGTGATGATGAGGTCAATATCATCCACTGTGAGTACATTCTGTGACTGAGGCTTATTGGCTCGTGATTTCTTTCACACTAAAAGTTTCTTTGGAGAAACCTTCCTTTTCTTTGACGTCTTGACCTTTATAAGGGGATATTTTGGTGGTGACACTTCACCCTCTTCTTGCTTGTCTTTTTCCCCTCCCTCTTATTGGTTTGCGTCACCTCCTCCTCCTCCAGGTGAGTCAGGCACAGTTTCCTCTGATGCGTTTCTTATCTCCTAAACTTTTTCCTTATTTTTATTTTTCTTAGTGCTTCTCAGTCCATCCCACTCAGTCCTGGTGACAACAAGACTTCCTATGAGGTCGAGGTCGAAGAGTTTTGCATCTCCAACTGGTACAAGGAATTATGCAGGCCATTCCTTGGTTATCTCCACCATATCTTCCTCAGTCAATTTGTAGTAAGATTGTAGCTCCTCCTTGTTTTCTTTCCCATGCGTGGTGATATATATGAAATGCCAGTCTACACGGAACTTCGCGAGTGCCCTGAACCTATGGAGTGTATTCGGTGTCATTCGAGGGAAGGATTCAATGGCCCATGTGAGTTGTAAGTAGTAGGTGTGGAAGACAACATTCGACTGCCACTGCTTCACCATATCGTTTGTATACCACAAGGTGGTGAACCTCGTGGCTAGTGGTTCTGATGGCATGAATTTTGGGAATGTTGCTCCCTCTAGCATCTCCCAAGCAACAAATTATATAAGAATGAGTAACCAGCTGAAGTGGAATTCATATCCTTGGTCTTGCACTTCACAACAGTCCTTCTCCAACTCATTGATGAGGTAGCTCGCCCAGTTCATCTACATCCCTTCAATGCACTTCCCTATGAGGTCGACTACAAACCCCATGACCTGCGTTGGTATTTTCTTCTGGATGAGCTTGCTAGTAATCAGTTGACAGGCTAGGTGCATTGCACCATCTTGGATGGAGGCTACCTTGTAGCCTTGCTTCCCCTTCTCCACATCATCGTAGATTTACTTTATACGTTGCGCTAGGGAGTGATCTGCAACCTTCCCTATATAGAATTGGTGAGGGTCTGGTCCTTGCACACTCAATCCAGTGATCATGTGGATCAGCATCAGATCCATAGTAAAACGTCTATATAACCATAGATAACCTCCATGGTAGCACGACAGGAGGAGTTTAACACACGCGTTAATCTCGTGATGTCTGCTGAAGTGGGGTATCTTCATGATGTTGATGATGGTGGACCTCATGATCTCCTTGATCCATGGCTGGTGAACTATCTTCTACTTCTTCCCATTCATCTTTTTCAAGTACCTATGTAGTGCGATCAACGCATAATTCTTTCTGTCTCTTAGGTTAAAGTCGTTGATATTAATATCAGGGATCATTCCTAGTTGCGGTCCAACTATGTGTATCCCCTTCGGGAGGTACACAGTGATGAGCGTGTACTCAAAGTCACATGAGATGCTGTCACAACTAACCACGCCAGCCAGAGGCGGGATGTATTCGGGAAAGACCGATGGGATCAGCTTCACATTCGCCAGGTCATCATGGTGCTTGCTTCTCTTCTCTATCGCGGTTAGAGATGTCCCAGATTGATATCTAATCAATGGGGATGCTTGAAATCCTCACGTTGATGAGGTCTATACTCCTATGGACATGACCTTCTCAACCATAAGGTCGATCAAGATCTCTTCTACAAATTTATCTATTGTGCTAAGGTCGCCTGACATGCACACTCGTGATCAAATATCTCAGGTACTCGAACGTATACTCAAGGTAACAAATGGGTGGAGAGGCCTCAAAATCATAGCACGATAGCAATCAGTTCTTTGTCATCTCAGATAATCACAATTTGAAAAAGTTTCCCCGGTGAGACATTCGACATAATAAATAAACAATGTCATAACAGGTACCTCCAATGGATTGAAAAGCCTCAATCAATATGATTCCATCCATTATGATGTGGTCCCAATGGTCCAATGGTGATATTTCCAGCAATAAATGTGTTTCTAGTTGTTTCGTAGCGTCATTCTAATGGTTAGGATGCCTCCAATGATCATATAGCTTCGCCAAGTTGAATTTCTCTTCTGCATTTTTCTGCTATTCCAACGAGGTTCAAGTTCTGCAAGCCTTCTTTTTTCCAAGTCCTCTCTGGAGCTTCTTACAATATTACTAACTTTTCTTTCTTATTACTGAGCTTTCTGGCCTTCTTTCTTGTGACCTGAGTCTCTGGGTTCCTCTTTCTATTTGTATTCTTATCTTCTCTTAGCATAAAAACTTCACACTACTGATGTTCTCTCAAAAGTTTTGCATGCAATATCTCTTCTCTTACTACTTCTGGGGTAGGTTCTTTTCTCTCCTACATGGATAGGTTTTTTAAGCCTTCTTGTGTTCTTTCAAATTTGACAGCTAATTCTCTGGCCCTTAGTTGCTTCGACTTGTCCTCTTTTTCTTCTATTAGTCGATGCTATTTTCTTGGCTATGAAGTCCCTTAATTCTTGTTTTTTTTTGTTCCGTGGCTTCCTCTTCTACTTTCCTCCAGATCTGATCTTCCTTAATCCAAGTATTTCCTAACAAAAGTTCAAAAGGAGTTTTGTTCTCAACAAATTTAATGACCTCAAAGTCTTCTTCATTCGATGCTCCATGAGAAATCATAGGTACATGAGTAAGTCTTCCATGTAGGGTTATCATCTTTCCTTTAAACAATCCTACCCTTCCTAATGAAGGAATCATAGCAGGCTTTCCCAAAATTTCCCAAGTACTTTCTGGCATAATGTTCACTTGTGTTTCCTCATCCAAGACACAGTCTATGTTGAAGTCTCCTATTCTTGTTTCTATGCACTACTTTTCTTTTAAGATCTCTAGTAAACTGATGTCTCTGTGATCATTCAGTGCTTCTTTCAGCTGTAATAACATAGTCTCTGATTATGTATGATTCTCTAACATATCCTTAGTGTCTTGACCTTCTTCATGGTTTGCTTGTCTCAAGTTCATATTCTCAACCTTAGCAATCATTATAGGGAAATCCAAAACCTCATGACCAATATCTTTACAACAAAGACAAATAGGACCTATGACGGGGCATTCTTTAGCAAGATGTCTCGGTCTTCTGTAGTTATAACATAGTATCAATCCTCTCTTTCTCTTAAACGATCCCCAACCTTTCTTGTACTACACACTGGGATCAGAGTGATGGACCTATAATATGAAAAAAATATTTCTAGGGTCCTGCATCCACTTGTCAGTCCAAAAATTATTTCTATGCATAGGAATGACATATCTTTCATTATTTCTATCAAATCTATTCAGATCGAATCTTCTTTCTTCTAGTTGTGCCCTAGTTTTCAGAATAGGGCCAAATATATCAAACATACCTAGATCCATACTTTCGAAGCAAAAATTCCCACTTATCTTACCTTTACCAGAGCACAAAGATTTAAGATCTTACCTCTTTCTTCAGATCAGGCTTCCTTCTCTTAGCACAGAGATTCGCAAGTCAAGTAGAATATAGCACACTACAAAAACATATATATGCACAGAGATTTCTCTTTTCTTCATTTCCCATCAATCACAATTTCAGGTCCCGACAATGGAACCATTTTTTGGCACAGGGGCAGACCCAGGGTTCAACGCTTCAACAGTGCACCAACAAAACCCTAACTGTCGTCCCTTTCAGAAACGCCTGCGAAGGAGATGAAGTCTCACCCAAGGTAGAGGCGGGGGGGGGTTGCAGGAATCAAGTGTCTACAACCTATATGGGACACATTTTTTATCACAAGACTTAACAGAGCACTTAGCAATTAATATTCATTAGCCTTCAACCCTTATTCACATCGCAGGTCAAACCCTGATTACAGAACAACACAATATTAATTAAGATATAAGTACATCTAAACATTCAGTACATAAAATCTAAGTAGATCTAACATTCATTCATACCTAAATCACTAAGCATCAGTAGATCTATCTATTACACATCAAGATCAGTGCACTAAACAGATAAATACATAAACAGCATAAACAACATTGCACAAAGCACATCAACACAGGATATACGTGGTTCACCCCAATGTGGGGCTACATCCACCAACTCTTATTCTCTTCTTTATTAGTATCTTCAATCTCCTTACAAGCACCAACCCAAAAATCCAACTTCGCATAGGACAGGAGATCTGTGCACACCTCGCCAGATCCTCCTTCCCCGAGTTGTATCAAAGCACAAAGCCTTACACAGTCTGTCTACACCAAGAACTTACAAAACAGTTGCACTTAGCTCTGCAAGCCTTAACACATCTTCTTGTACATAGATAACATTAGAACTAAGACATAGGCTCTTTCTTACATCGCCTAGCTACTTATTAATACATTACAAAAGGGGCCTAAACATAGGTACACCCATGGGCCGACATCCCATACCCGTTACATAAAACCTAAAACCCAAAAAGCCAACAAAAAGGGAGATATCCCACGATCTTTGCTTCGCCTGGGAGCTCCATCTTCGACTAGCCTGTCGAAGTCCCAAAAATGGTCAAACACGACCAACATTTCCACAAAACTTGGTCGAGGGCCAACAAGTATAGAAATCTTCACCTCTATGATTTTTCCTTTTTTGTGGAATTATTTCCTTCTTACAAAAGAATCGAGTCATTTGCCTCAAGGTGGTGCTTTGTTCCTTCAAATCAAAGTGCGATGATGACTTATTATATGTGTGTGAGACAAATGGATAGTAAGTTAAACTATGTATCTTATTCACCATTCCATAGATTTGTATGAAACAAATTGAAATGATATTCTCTAGTAGTGTAAATGTTGTGATATTGTCTTCACTCTCACTTTCATTAATTAGAGTGACTATTAGGTGATGTACTTTCATTTATTTTAATATCACTAATTAAGTCAATGAATTTCAATAGTGTATACTTACAATGTAGGAACACCAATTACACTATCAATGATCTCTACATTGTGTTCCTATCAGATAGACTTTCCTTTGATTGTCTATTGCCCGTTGTTAGTAATGAACAAGAATGTATTATTTCTAAATCAAATTGTTTAGATTGGGAAAGAATTTTATATAGCACCACGGTACCTTCTCTTCTTTATCCAAATGATTCCTATCCAAAATTAGGGAATAGTTAAAGTGTTTTTTAATTTGATTTAATGATGGTTCTCTCATATTGAGAAACTTAAAATCTTTGAGTACATGCCTCTTGACCTACTACAATTCAACTATAGAGTATGACCTCCTAACTAAAACACAATGCTCACTGGTGGAAAATACCTTTCCCAAATGGGCTCAATATATTACTTGGTTACATGCATCGAGTTCTTTCCTTGTAGTAATATTTATCTATCAAAACATATATTGCATGTGTTAGCAATTAAATAAATCTTGTATATGTTGGCAAGATTTTCCTACTCAGAGGGTGCATGGAAGACCATTGGTAATGTTGAAGCAATTTTTCTGACATGTTCATACTCCATGTTTACGTCTTATTGAGAATGTGTGAAGCTAGTGGTGCAAGGTAGATATGTGAGGTGCATGTAAGAGACATGAGGCATATTCAATGTGTATTCAAAATTCAATATTGTGGCATTAGATACATGTTTTCACATTGCCAATATCATAACCATTTTACTTGGGATCGCTACAATTAAGGCATAAGATGATCTATATTATGTTGAGAAAAGAATGGAACACACATAGAAATATAGAGAGTATAGTAATACAATGAAACCCAACTTATATTAATGAATAAAATAACAAATTTCAATAGAACACAAACTGGCTAGAATGGTGGTAGCTTATCTTTGAAGAGACAAAGATGTTGGTTACCCTCATTTGTAAAAATATTATTAAAAAGAGGCCGAAAAAGGGCCTTTTTATCATGAATACTAAAAACATATACATTTACATGGAAAAATGATTCACTATGGTACAAATATCTCTTATATTTATGTAAGAACTCCCAGCTCAAACAAAAGGTACTCTTGGAATCGCACACCTCTCTGGTAGGAGGGCACTTAGGATTTTTTAAAATCAACCATAGGGTCAAGAAGGATTTTTTTTGGGATGGCCTTAAAACTGATGTTCAAAGGTTTGTGGAAGAATGTTTCGTTTTCCAACAAAACAAGGTGGAAACAATTAAGACCCCAGGTCTTTTACAACCATTAGCCATCCCAAGTCAGGGCTGGCAGGATGTTTCAATGGATTTCATCACATGGTTACTTAATTATGAAGGAAAGAGTGTCATCATGGTGATTATTTATAGACTCACCAAGTACACACACATTTTTTCACTCTTTCATCCTTTCAAAGCCAGTACAATTGCCACTGTTGTTGTAGGTGAATCCCCCTGCGGACAAGTGGATTCCTTCTTGGTCTATAGAATCCTAAGACCAAGATAGAAAGTGATTCACATGGACATTGACTTCCTTTTATATCTAATCAAGCTAATGAATGAAAGAGAAGGAGAAACATATGTACCTTATGAACAACGTTTGTCCCTGCAAAGTCCTGGTTGAGCTTCGATCCCAAGCTCCCTGATAGGTCCTGTAAAACAAATAAAGGTACAAAATAATTCCTAATCTACTGATATTAGCTCAAACATAGATCCATATATTGTAGACAAATTCATATGGAATAAGCACAAGTTTGAAAGAAATGGGCCAAGCATTGATTATTAATGAGAACACGTAAAAGTACTTACAATCCTTTGAATGAAGGTGCAACAGATTCTTCCAGTTCTCCTTGTCCAACCCCTTTTCTCAAATAATCTCCATTGATTTCTTTGATGAAATCTCACTCATGAGATCATAAGTTTGATGTAATTCTCAATCTCCATTGTTTTCCATGTCTATCAATACCACTTATAGGATCATAAGTTTGGTATCAAACTCTAGTCTCTCTTTTGTCTTTCACCATGAGAAGGCCTCCTTATATAACCTTGGAGAGGTCCAACCACTTGAGAGATATTTGGGATGAGTTGAGGATATCCCTTAGGATCATGCCTTGACCATCTATTCAAATCCAACCACCTTCAGGAATTGAGGTATTCTTCCCTTATTTTCCACAACAAACCCAGAATTTGATAAAAAAAAGGGTAGCACTCCCACAAAAGGGTGCACAATGCACTCAAAAACTCCCCCAAAGAGGCTCAGGGAGCGCCAGCACTCCCTGACAGTGGGTAGGGGAGCGCTCCTCTCCAAAATTCATTTTTTGAGTGGTTTTTCCAATGGCAGAAGGCTTGTACTTCATGTCAAGTGATTTCTCTTCTTCCAAACCACCCTTTGAGGTGTCTTAAGTGTCTTTATGATGTTGTTAGAGGCACGACATATGAAAGATGGCAGTATGATGTTTTTGACACTTGCAACACTTATAGTCAATATGCAACACTTGTAGACAATATGTGACACTTACAACATTCGTAATGACGACATTTGTGACACTATCGAAGTGAGTAATTTTGAGGTGTAACAGATTGCCCCCCAAAGTACAAAGTTAGAAGACAATGATGAATGAAGTACTTTGTAGACATTTTTGAGCAAGGGTATGGATGCAGAAAGACCAGAAAAAGATGCACACAACCATCAAACAAATATTATGACATGTTTCAAAACCCAAGGCAAGCATACCTATGCTTGAGTGATAAAGACTTTTTAGGTATGGCCGCCATAAAATACATTGCGAATCCATAATTATATTGACAAAATGGTATAGAAACTGTAGATACAATGTGGATCTATACTCCTATGGCCTGAACTGATCATAGCCATGAAGAATACACAGTGGATCTACAAGATGACAAGACATAGCCATGACCAATACAAAGTGGATCTATGTAACAGTATATGTGTCATAGTTCAAAAGAACTCCTTCGAAACCTAGGAAAAGTACATATAAGAGTGATGACTCAACCTAGGGTCTTCTTACCGATCCCTATGTACTACAAATCTAACCATGTGAAAAGATGTCTTGATGTCGAACATGGTAGAAACCACTTGATTACCAATCAATTATGTAAACCGTTAGCAAGCGCGAGGGAGATCACCATTGATGTCAATGATTCCAAAGGAACTCTAGTACATTCCGATGAATGTGAAAATATGACCTGAAGTCGAACATCCGTGGAATCATCCGATCAGAGTTCAATGATGTAAACCCACTGTCGGACACAAGGAGGCCTGCCATTGAGGCATGCAAGTCCCAAGGTACTAACTGGTTTCTAAGTCTAGTTCCTAGATAATGTGTTGAAGTCGACAGGAATAGACTCGTCGAAGGAGGGCCTTGATGTATCCCCTATCAATGACACAAAACTGACACAGAGATGTAATTGGTAGATCAAATGAACATGGACTGACACGGGTATTGAAACGGGATATATGTGATGGTCAACTCCCGAGGCAGATACTTCCCTTGAACACTGAGGCACATCAGCAGAAACGCTACATGGACCAAAACTTGATAATGTAGTGGATGTTGTGACTTTCGTCAGGTGACCCAAAGGAGTAAAAGAAACTCAGAGGATTGGCTCAGTGCAGAGGTTCGACGAATTAAAATTCATGCAAAGAACAAGTCTCGTGTTCAAGGGCGACCGTAAGAGTTATTGATAATGTTCTCAAAATCTGTTTGGATTTCTTCTTTCAATTTTTCCCCCATCCAGATAGATGAGTACCTCTTTTTAATTTTTAACAAGCTTGAGGAGGGTAAAACATGCTCGATATGACTCACCTTCGGTAAGTCCCTCTTCCTTTGTTTAGCGAACTGGAAGAAGTAAGGGTTCAGTCCCATATGGGCCCTTCAATGTATGATCGTTTAATGAGTCCAAAGAAGGTAAACTCGGTGGTTTTTCATATTTAGAGAGTCTGAAAACAACTTAAAGACAACTCCAATGTTGTCCTTTTTTGTAATGTTAGTATCGCAAGGCCGAAAAAGAGATAAATTATCACTCGAAAGACACCCTTTGAAACCTTTTAATGAATGGGAAAGGAATCAAGATCACTCGACAATCTTTTCATGTTTAGAGAGTCTGAAAAGAGCTCAAAGACGACTCCAGGGGGTTCCTTTTTCGTATATCCATGTGAGTCCGACAAAGTGATAAAAGTCTACTCGATTACATTCTCATGTTCTTTTGAGCATGAGAAAGAACAAAGACTAAGCTCGGTATGCCCCCAACTTGAAAGCTAGTGGCTTAACTCCATAATGATCATCAAAGGCTAGAGACATGCCCTCCAAGCTTCAATTCATTCACCGACTTTGAGGTTGGCACCAATTTCTCTACTAGACGGAGAAAAAGGATAAGAGTGAATGAAAAGAAGGTTCAAGAGAGGTGATAGTTTCATTTTTTAACGAGCTTGACACAGAAAAAGAACTATTCTCAGGGCTCCTATTTGGCACTAAATCGGGTTATCTTTCTGTTTCATTTCCATTACCTTTTTTACCTTTTTGCACTTATTTACCTATGTTTACTATGCTAAACCCGTAAGGTAAATACCCCTACCTTGTCTATTGGAATATTTTATTAATGACATAAATTTGCGGAGTTTTTACTATTTGCAGCACTAAAATGAATGTTTGACCGTAGCTTCTGGAGAACATGAACCAAGGCTTCAGTATCCCACAGCAGATCCGCTATTCACGGCAATGACCAAGCCATAAGGAGGCTGTGCAGCTGGAGTCACAGATACCTGAACCATTCTTGGGCATCTCGTTGATCTTGTCTATCTGGTATTGGTGTCGTTCCAACTAATGTATATTTTTGGGGATATGGTTACCATGTTTTGGGGAAAGAGGTTGTTCTCCTTCTCCATGTATAAAAGATAGTTTATTCCTGTAATTGGGGATGCCCCCATTGATATTGTAATAATCCTTTTCAGATTTATAAAGCATCATCTATTTTTCTATATTAATCTTTGTTGTGAATAACGCAGCCCTGATTAGAGAGCTAGGCCTTCTCTTATGATCAGGTGATACATCTTTTTGTGTGTATTATTTATTAGTTATGATAGTTGTTACAGTGTTTCAATTATTATGATTTCTTTTCGAGGTTGCAATTAATCTAGTTTCACAGCAATGTTTTGAATCTTAATCATGAACCCTTGGCCAGAACGGATTGTGCTCTTGCCCTTACATATACCTTGCGTGTTTCCTTGAAAGGATACACACCAGAATTGATAAATTAATGTAGGAAAAAGGGTGAATAAATCATTCATACCTGGACACCAACATTTTGGCGTCGTTGTCGGGGAGGCTTACAAGGTGCAAGACAACAATCCAGACAAACCAGAGGTTCAATATCTCATCCTGGGGAGAGAACAAGTTTTCTCACTCTGCTTCAGGTCCTGAGCGTAGGTGTTCTTTCCGCTTGTTTTTATTTATTTTTTTCCGTTTTTTTCAAATCTCTTGTCTTGGGGAGGGAGGAGTCTTTTGACGCCCTGTTCCAAACCCGGAGTTAGATTTACTTATTTCAAACCCTTGTGTGTTTGTTTTGGGAAACCCTAGCTTTTACCTTGGGGAGGGAGGAGTCTTTTGATGCCCTGCTTTAGATTTGAAAATTATTAGGTCTTTTCATGGTGTGTGTTTGTTCCTAGTTCTTGTCCAGGGGAGGGAAGAGTCCTTTGACGCCCTGCTCCGAGCCCTGAACCTTAGACTCTTATTTTTTTAGCTACCTTTCTTTGCGTAAGATCTTTTGTCTTGGGGAAGGAATGGTCATTTGACACCTTACTTCAAGACTAAAGCATTGTAGGTTCATATCAAGACCCTCCATCATATCAACACTTGTATGAACAAAGAATCGAATAACGGGGGCAGAGGGAAAGCCCCAAACAAGGGAGGACCAGATTTGGGAAGAAAGACCTACATCTAGCAGATTATAGCAAATGATGAATTAGAAACATCATCTCACGCAGCAGTGAGACAAAGGGCACGAAGAGTGAAGTCTAAGGGACAATCAGTAGATCAACCAGTGTTGTCTACAACATTCTTGGGTGATATGACACAGCAGGTCCCTCCAGCAGTTGAAGAAACATCTAGTAGTATATCTGACCAGGGAAATATTATGTTGGTAACAGAGGGGGAAGAGGTCGCAAGCAAAACCTCGACAGAGTCAGACCACTATAGCAAGGGAGAGGAGGTTGTAGCTGAGGGATCAAGTCATCAGGATGCAAGAGAAGGGATCGAAGGAGTATTTTCATCACCAAGGGACCAAGGAAGTGTTGCTAAAGAGACTCGGATCCAAGGGGTAAGGAAGCCTCAGCCATCTCCTACAGATCCTGGTGAAATACCCAGCGGTTATTGGAAGATATTTATGGCTCCCACAACCTCCACTATCAAGTTTCCAATCGGAGATTTGGGAGTTGGTGCACCCACAAAACCTATTTCATTAGCAGCCTTACCAAACTTTCATGGGCTTGTTTCAGAAGATCTCGACACATTTCTATTCGAGTTTGACATAGTGTGTCGGGGGTATGACTACACGATGGAGGCCCAAAAGTTAAAAAAAATGTCCTTCTACATTAAAAGGGACGTATCTGCAATGGTTCATGGGCCTTGGAGGAAGCTCTATTTCCACATGGGATGATATGCGGACAGATTTTCTGGAAAAATACTAGGATTACTGTAAATCCTGAAACATTAAGGAGGAACTTTTCAAGTTTGCACAAAAAGAAGACAAGAGTTTGGAAGATTGTGTGGAACAATTCAAGTACACCTTACATAGGTTAGGTCACTCTGACCTAGATAAGGAAATTCTAAAAATTATCCTCCTCCGATCTTTCCATGAGGACTCAATGGAACTATTGAACATTGTGGGAAAGGGAGACATCTCTAAGGAAAGTTTCGAAGGTATCTGTGAATTATGCATTCAGTGCTCGAGGGGGATTGCAAGAAATAGACAAGGAATTCTCTCATCAAAAGGGTCTAGTGGAGGTGTTACGAAAGAAGAAATCGAAAACCTACTAGAAAATCTAAGGACGAATATCCTCAGCACCTTGTCACCACAGATGGATACGCTGCAAGTAAAACAGAAGAAGCTGGAATTGGACAGGGCTATGGTGATATTCTACCCGACGTGTAGAAAGAATCACCCGGAGAGGGAATGTTCACTAAACTCCATAGAGGAATGTGCAATCTACGAGCTAAATTATGGAACAAGCTCATGCCCCTCCTTGTCAGGCCTGAAATAAGTATTTCAAGGGACGGGGAAAGACATGGAAAAATTGTACCTCATGGGGTCTAGAAATCCATGGCAGCCTCGACCACCGATGGGAAATCAAGGTATGTACTCAGACCCATCTCAGTATTTCAATAATTCCAATATGAATCCTCAGTCCATGCCCTATCCTTCCATGTGGCCACAATGCCAATTTCCACCTTGGCAGTAGTGGAACCCTCAAGCCAATTCGAGCTCCCCATGGGCTCCAACTTGGCAAGGATCCCCTCCTGGGAAGTTTCCTCAGCCGATGCCATAGTAGCAACTCCAACTGCCCTCTAATGTGCCTCCGGGTAATCAACCTTCCTTTCCTCAGCTCCCCATCCAACCTGATCTGAATCCTAATAGCAAGGGAGATCATCATGCTGACATTCTTAACCTACCTTCATATAGCATTTCCACTGTAGAGTTATATGAAATGAATCTACGATCAGGGCGGACAGTTAATGTTCAACCCCCTCCAATTACCATTGAACAACTCGATAGTGAAGGTAAGGAATTAGAACCAATTAATAAAGAGCCAAAACAAACTGATAGAAACCAGGCACCTCCTATAAAACAACATCAATCTGAACCACCTTACCCAGAGAGACTAACTTTGAGTAAATCAAGCCCTCAAGTTGAATTTGATTTATTAGGAGAACTGCAAAACTTATTTGTTAAAATTCCCTTGTTACAAGCTATGAAGGATGTGCCAATATATGCAAAGACTCTTAGGGAATAATGTTCAAAGAAACCTGCAAAGAAATCCAAAGACCCCCTTACCATTCATGTTATGGGAAAATTATCAGATTTCATGACGGGAAAGTCAATGCCTGAAAAGTATGGAGATCCAGGGAACCCAATTCTGACAGTACAAATTAATGGGGTACAGATTCGGAATGTGCTAGTAGACCTAGGTGTTTCCATCAATGTTATCACCACTGAAACCATGCATGCATTAGGTCTTCGTAACTTGAAACATACACCTACAATATTAGAATTGGCAAACTGATCCACAATCAAACCTGTAGGAAAGTTGGAAGATGTAACAATTTCAGTGGATTCATGGCACTATCCCATAGATTTCCTGGTCTTACAGACGCAATCTTCGGTGGGTGACAATCCTTTGATTTTGGGTAGACCATGGTTGGCTACTACAGATGCTTACATTGGGTTATGATCAGGGCACATGGTTATTTCCAATGGGCACAACATTAAGAACTTAGTGTTATACCCACCGACAAAACCAAACCCATCCATAAAACCAGCAGGAAGCAAGAAAATTTTATCTAGGAAAGAGCCCAAAACAGAAAATGAGGAATTGAGGCCAGTCCTCACTATTGGACAAGCTCTTCAGTTGAAAATAGAATCGGAAGATGATGTAATCACCTCTTTTATGGATGATCCTTGCTCCATTTCTGAAACAAATCAACAATTCCTAGAATCTATCCTAAACTGTGAGACTCGGGAAACAATTGAAACAACAGAAGGATCAGAGGAGCTACCTGTTGATGCACCCATTGAAAGTGTCCCAATGGAACTAGAACTAGGAAAAACCCTGAATATTAATCCAACCCTGTCAGAATCCCAGAAGAAGCAACTTGTGGATATCCTTCGGAAACACAAAGAAGCTCTCGCCTGGGATTATATAGATATGAAGGGGATTCCTACTAATTCATGTACCCATCATATATACATTAATGAGGATTGTCGTTCGGTGAGACAACCTCAGAGAAGGATGAACCCCGCATTGAAAAATGTTGTGAAAGAAGAACTTCATAAATTACTAGACGTAGGTTTTATTTTCCCCATATCAGCCAATGGGTCTCCCCATTAGTAATGGTCCCTAAGAAAAATGGTAAATGGCGGATGTGTGTGGATTATCGAGAATTAAATAAAGCAACGCAGAAAGATCATTTTCCTTTGCCATTTATTGATCAAGTTCTGGACACATTGGCTGGTAAAAAGTTTTTTTCTTTTCTAGATGGGTTTAGTGGGTACAACCAGATCCAGATAGCTCCTGAAGATCAAGAGAAAACCACTTTAACATGCCCCTGGGGAACATTCACATATCGAGTCCTTCCTTTTGGCCTGTGTAATGCTCCTGCAACATTCCAGAGGGAAATTTTGGGAATCTTCTCTGATTTGATAGATGACAGTGTTGAAATCTACATGGATGACTATACTCCATATGGGGATTCATTTCTTGAAGGGATGAAAAATTTAGAAAAAATTCTCAAAAGGTGTATACAAGCGTGTGTCTCGCTGAGTACGAAAAAATGCCATATGATGATGGAAGAGGGAATTTTTCTGGGACATTTTCTCTCAACTGAAGGAATTCGGATGGACCCAACAAAGAAAAAGGTAATTCATCATTTCCGGACAAACACCCATGCAGGTACGCAACTTTATTGGTTGTGTTGGTTATTACAGGCGTTTTATAGAAAAATTTGCTAAAGTAGCACATCCACTTTTTCAATTGCTAACAAAAGATTCATATTTTGTGTGGATAGAGGACTGTGATGCAACCTTTATGAGAATTAAGGAATTGGTTTGTAGGGATTTGATCCTTAGAGGGTCAGACTGGGCATTTCCTTTCCATATTCATACGGATGCTTCCCAAACAGCGGTTGGTGCAGTATTAGGACAACAAGAGGACAAAATACCATACGCAGTTTACTATGTTAGTAAGAATTTGGCTCCTGCTGAATTAAACTACACAGTGACTGAGAAAGAGTTCCTTGCTGTCATTTACGCCATCAATAAATTTCGGCACTACATTATGGGGTATCCTACCTTTGTGCATACTGATCATGCAGTTATCAGTTATTTAATGAATAAACCTGTTACCGTTGGTCATATCACAAGATGGATTTTGCTACTATAGGAATTTGATATTACTATAGTAGATAAACTAGGGAAGGACAATGTGGTTGTAGATTTCTTATCTAGGATAGAACATGAGGGTAAGAATACACCAATTGAAGATAATTTTCCAGATGAACATCTTTTTGCAATATCTGCTAACACTCTGTGGTATGTAGATATTGCTTATTATCTTTCTTCAGGGAAGGTGCCTCGTCATCTGTCATATAAGGAGAAAAGGAAGATTATTCACCAGAGTACCCGATATTCATGGATGGCAGGATATCTCTTTCATACAGGGGTTGACCAACAGAGTCAGCGTTGTGTGGCAAAGGATAATATCTATGAGATACTGAAGGCTGCACATGATGGGCCCTGTGGAGGACATTTTTCAGATAAAAGAAAACGTCACAAAGTGTTGCAAATGGGATATTGTTGGCCCTCCATCTTTTGTGATGCCCGGGATTATGTCTGAAGGTGTGATAGTTGCCAACGGATGGGACAACCTAGGAAAGTAGATGAAATGCCTCTACAACCCCAGATAGTCCTTGAACCATTTGAGAAATGGGTCATTGATTTTGTTGGACCCTTTAACCCACATTATCATTAGAAAGCTTACATCCTGTTCTGCACTGATTATGTAACTAAATGGGTGGAATCCAAAGCGGTCACAAGAGAAAAAAAACAAGTAGTGGCAAACTTTCTTTTTGAATAAATATTTGCCCGATACGACACTCCAAGGGAAATTGTTTCAGATGGAGGATCATAGTTCACATCTCACATGATAGGAAATCTGATGTAGAAATATGGGGTCAAACATAGAGTCACAACCCCCTATCACCCCCAGGCGAACGGGAAAGTAGAAATCACAAACAAGGTATCGAAAAATATCTTGACAAAGACAGTAGCAAGTCATCGTTGGGACTGGGCACAGAAACTTCCAGAATCTTTATGGGCATATAGAACAACATGGAAGAACACAACTGGGTTTTCTCCATTTGAATTAGTCTATGGGAAAGTCCCCTTGTTTCCAGTAGAATTTGAGATCAGTACACTCAAAACAGCTCTAGAAGTAGGCCTAGACCCATCAGAAGCACATAAACACTAATTGGAACAGTTGAATGAGTTGGACGAGATTCGGTCAGTAGCTGTCCAAAAGACAACTATTGTTCAACAATAGAAAATGAAATGGAATGATAAATTTATCAAAAGTAAGGTGTTTCATGTGGGAGATTGGGAATTTCTCTATGATTCCCGATTTAAGGATTTCACAAGAAAGCTTTGCACTCTCTAGATGGGGCTATATCAAGTGGACGTAGTGTTCAACAATGGAATGGTTAGATTAATTACAATAGATGAGAATCATACCTCGTTCTTAGTAAACGAACACCATCTAAAACTATACCACCGTCCAGCCTCTAGAAATGCCTTTGTCAAACACCTTTCTGATTCATCTGATTTAATGGTTGTTGGAATGAAGGACACTCTCACTCTGTCTTAAAAAAAAAAAAAAAAAAAATCTTACTTGTTTGTATTTTGCAGGAATAACAAAGGAATATGGCCAGGAGAAATGTAACACTCGGCATTGTTACTCCACCAGTGCTGCTATAAAGATGTTGTTGTTACTCCACTGGTGTGTACTGATTACTCCACTAAGTGTTGTTACTCCTCAACTGTCGTTACTTCGCCGATGCTGTTACTCCGCAATTGTCGTTACTCTGCCAATGTTGTTACTCTGTCAATTTTGTTACTCCGCAACTGTTGATTCTCTGCCGGTGTTGTTACTCTGCAACTGTCATTACTCCACCAGTGTCATTACTCAGTAACTGTTGCTACTCCATCGTCATTGTTACTCTGTCGTTGCTAACTTCTCACTGTTGTTGTTACTCCTTGTTGTTGTTACTCGTTGTTGTTGTTATTCCCTATTACCGTTACTCCATCAGACATTTTTCTGTTACTCCACCATAAGGTAGGTCCCCAGGTATGTCTCCGCTGACTTTTATGGATTTAATTAAAATATTCCAAAAAGACATCAAAATGTGTCGTGGACAGTCATAATTAAGTTGGGGGGGGGACCATCATTATAAACGACGACATACCATGAAAAATATTCATGACACACGATCCTCACCAAACAGAATCCAATAATTTTGGTACTACGTAATCATAACTTGATATGTTGAAATGCGTACTCGTAAGTCATAATCAGTCACCTCCCCAACACGCTGCATTAAATCTCTGATAGTATCACCACAATCTGTCATCATTTTCAAACATACCAGCATTGTTTCATCCGTTGTCCTGAAAAGCGATATGACGTTATTTCAGTTGCCAATGGTTTAGAGCCCTGTCATTTTCCCCTACCAGCTAACTACATTCGTCGTGCTGAATTTTCCTCTACAAAAATGGGAGGATGATCTGTGCGACATGAGCCTGAAGATACAATGAGAATGCGGAACAATTAGGAGGTATGGCAGGTCTTTGAGAACGCGGGTTGGAATGTTTACTTTGACAGGTTGAAAGGGTCAAACAAAGAAATTGCGGAAGAATTTGCACTCAACTTGAGAGAAGGAAGCTCTCGGGTTCACAGAATTTAAATCCCTCTGACAGAGGAAGCCATCACAAAAGTCAGTGGACTCCCTCAAAATGGACAGCGATGGTTTTCAAGAAGGACTACCCTTCCGGAGTTTCCCGAATCCTTTTTACAGGCAAGAGAAAGCATCTTGTAGAAGGGTCGAGGGTATGAACGAAACTCATTGCCGCATCCATGGGAAGAAGTAGCAGAGTTCGTCATGAGATATATGACTTGCAAAGGGAGATACTCCACCATATTCAAATACCATCTCTGAATACTAGATCACCTGCGATTTACCCAAGCAGAGGCTTTCTCAATGAATGTGCCTTATTTCTTATGGAGAAGCCTTCACCTAATGGCACATTCGGCTCAGGAGTCGTGATAGGTATTGGTGGTCATCACCCACCATGGGTTGTCCAGTTGTTAGTAATGAATTCCATCAGACGAATCCCAATTCCGTGGGAACTGTTTTGGGATTCCACAGAGGAATAAGAAGCAGCCGCTGTGGCCGCTAGGGAAGATGAACTAGAAGCCACGGAGGAGGAAAATGATAGGGAAGATGAACCAGAAGCCACGGAGGAGGAAAATGCTAGGGAAGATGAACCAGAAGCCATGGAGGAGGAAAATGCAGGAGAAGATGATTATGTTGACCAGGAGGAACCAAAAGAGATGGAGATGGAAGCTAAAGAATTTGAAGAAGAGGTTGCTCCCCAAGAGCAAGATGAAACCATGGAACCAATGGAAGATGCGGAAGTTGACACAGAAAGGCCCACTAGTACCACGGTCGAGGTTGTACCACAAGAACCATCCTCGCCTGTGGAACTAGCAGAGCAATTTGATAGCATGATAACCATGGAAGCAAGGTCACAACAAATAGGAACAGGTGAATTGGTCAATATTGCGACCAAGGGTACCCCACAAGGACCTCCTGTCACCATGGAGTCGATGGAGGAGGATAACCCGAATGAAGAAGAGGTCGTGACCACCCCAACCATAGAACCCATGCAAGAAGTTCTGGGAGAACTAGGGTGTGAGGTTGATGCTGACCCACAAGAACAAGCATTGACCTCAGGACCGAACATTGAAGATCCCTGTTAGTTCTCCTTTTTCTCCTTTATTCCAAGAGGAGCAAGGCGAACTCATTCCCTTTGGCGCACAGAAGAAGATCTCGTCATTCCTCCAATTTTATCACAAAATCCACAACCGTGTGGGGTGGATGATACTCAAGTAGACACATTAGCAGGAGAGCATCTCGCAAGGGCACCACCAGTCACAGTGAGCCTGCAAAAAGAGGAAATAGTCGTAGGCAAAAATGAGGGATCAATCGAAGCGGTCTCGATGAATGAGCCAATGGAAGAGCCGGGCGAGAAGGTCGTAAGACTCCCAGTAAAACAAAATAATCAGCTACAGTTTAAAGAGACAATGTGTCTTAAGATGGAGGTCAAGAAAATAAGGAAACAGGTACACAAAATGTAGAAGAGGATGAAGAAATACAAGCAGCAAGCCAGAAAGTCCAAGGCCATAGGAGTAGAAACAGAGACACAGACAGACCAGGTAGCCATAACCTCTGCTACTACTCAAACTGACCCGTTCGAGCGATTGTTTGAAGACCGTGAGCATGCCTTAATGGTCGAAGTGCAGACTTGGAAATCTATTGTGGCTCAGTATCAAAACGAGTTCAGAAGAACTCAGGAATGAGCCTCCACAACTATTTTTGAATATCTGGAGCATATAGACATCATGAGATTAAGGCATGCGAAGCAACAGCTCAAGATGGAGCAGCTGGAAAAGCAAGTGGCAGAGATGAAAACTAATAAGGAGAAAATGTTTAATTTGGTGCAAGAGGTGATGGCATGTCACCCCCCTGCTTCTTGTTATTCTTTGTTCTTACATGAACGTTTTCTTTTATCCTGCATGGAGAGCATAAAAAATGAGATTAGTTATAAAATAGAAAATGGTGTACAATTCCTCTGAATAATGAGGCACCACGATGTGCCAACTCAGCATTTGATGTGCGAATTTTACCTACATGGGTATCTGTTGCGCCTGGACAGAGAATTCAATCCGGTCCCATATGTGGGAGACAGTCATTTAAGGGCCCTCACCTCTTACACTTACAACCAGATCGACTGGCAGAAGGCTTTTAACACATTTGAATCTAATCAGGTAACAAAGTCGTTTATAGTAAGAGGAGAACCTGAGAGGTCAGTCACCATGTTCACTAAACACAATACCTTTTTGGGAATTGAGGGGAATAGAGACAGAATGATGAGGAAACAAAATTGGTGCCCTGATCTTTGTGTTAAGCAAATAGTCACATTTCATTAAGAGGCCCTTGATTGATGTCAGAAAAGGTGGATGATGGCACCTACAACTATCCAGAATAGGGAACCTTTTAGGGCACCAAATTTTGCACAAGTACTCCCCAGAGTGCCCAAATATGTGGCATGTGTCCAAACATGTGGGGGGTCCGATGGATGGGACTCTGGTTTCATTTTCCCACTATTTGGTTGCCAATAGAAAATTACACTCCAACGTATATCATCTCAAAAGATTGGTGGGAACAATTCCTCCTTTCATATGGTTTTAAAGTTCCAGGGACAGAGATGGTTGAAGAATATGATCTCTCCCATTTTCAGGAAGCCAATAGTGAGTGAAATCTAGACCTGCAGAGGTGGTGAACTGCATGAGGACATGCAGAAGGCTGGTTGAGGGGAGATGATGGGCACCAAATCGGGCTATCTTTCTGTTGCATTTCCATTACCTTTTTGACCTTTTTGCACTTATTTACCTATGTTTACTATGCTAAACCTGTAAGGTAAATACCCCTACCTTGTCTATTGGAATATTTTATTAATGACATAAAGTCATGGAGTTTTGCCTATTCACAGCACTAAAACGAATGTTTGACCCCAGCTTCTGGAGAACAAGAACCAAGGCTTCAGTATCCCACAGCAGATCTCCATTCATAGCAATGACCAAGCCATAAGGAGGCCGCGCAGCTGGAGTCGCAGATCCCTGAACCATTCTTGGGCATCTCACTGATCTTGTCTATCTGGTACTGGTGTCATTCCAACTAATTTATATTTTTTGGGATATAGTTACCATGTTTTGGGGAAAGAGGTTGTTCTTCCTCTCCATCTATAAAAGACAGTTTATTCCTGTAACTGGGGATGCCCCCATTGATATTGTAATAATCCTTTTCAGATTTATAAAGCATCATCTATTTTGTTGTCTTAATCTTCATTGTGACTAACGCAACCCTGATCAGAGAGCTAGCCCTGCTCTTCTGATGAGGTGTTGCATCTTTCTGTGTGTATTATTTATTATTTATGCTTGTTGTTACAGTGTTTCAATTCTTATGATTTCTTTTCGAGGTTGCAATTAATCTAGTTTCACAGAAATGTTTTGAATCTTAATCATGAACCCTTGGCCAGAATGGATTGTGCTCTTGCCCCTACATATACCTTGTGCGTTGCCTTGAAAGGATACACACCCAGATTGATAAATTAATGTAGGAAAAAGGGTGAATAAATTGTTCATTCCTAGACACCAACAGCTCCGGGTTCAATCCCCAGATTATTGTTTCATTTTTTAATGAGCTTGCGACAGAGAGGAAAACTATGCTCATATCTTGTGTTTCATTTTTTTAACAAGCTTGCTACAAAGAATAGAAACTATGCTCATGACCTCTGTTTCATTTTTTAACGAGATTTCCACAGAGAGAAAAACTATGTTCTTGGACTCTCCTTGATCATGGCTTCGAAGAGAATAACGCTCTGGAAGGACACCATGTCAAGGGACAAAACTTGGTCATGGATTCAAAGAGATCTTCACTGGATGGAAGGAAATCACTCTGGAAGGAAGGAATTTCGAGGGTCTCGTCAGGGGTAGGGAGATCAGGATCCAATAACCCTAACGAGGAGATCACCCTGTCAACTACCAGATCCAAATCATCTGAAGTTGAAGTCATGGGAAATAACACCACATAATTGACCTGCAACGAGGGCGATAATATCGTCATATAAGAACCATTTAGGGAGGTAATCCAATCAGGACCCATGAATGAAACTTGATTAATAGTCACCATTCTTCCATCGTGTGGGAAAGATATCACACGAAAAAGAGTGGACACAATAGCTTTCATGGCATAGACATAATCCCACCCAAGGAGTAAAGAGAAATACAAGGGGTATTGGACTACCATGACATCAATAAAGACAGTTTTCCCTCCCAAAGTTACCGGAAACTAAGGAAGGGTCCCTAAAGGTTGACTAGTTTTTCTGTTAAAAGATAATAGATTTTGTTTAACCGATGCAAGTTGAGGACAACCCAAAGCATGCCAAGCAATGGAGGCACGTTCATCTATCAACGTTTGAGGAATGTCCCGACCACAAACCTGTACTGTAATCTAGAAAGGAATGTGAGAGGGAATACGATGTCTAGTTACCATACCCCAATAAAAAAGGATGGCCTCATTGCTTGGAGGGGGTTTCACAGGAGAATGAGGAATGCCCCCCAGCACAGTAGATTCTGTATCAACGAGAAAAATGTGGGCAGTATCGGATTTACTATCTAGAGGAAGAGTAGGATCGACCGATGATGGGATTGGATCAACCATGCTGGCACTCTTCAGAGGAAAGGTGGGACTGACCGAGGAAGGGACTGGATCAGCCACTTTGGCACTCGTTAAAGGAAGAGTGAGATTGACTGATGACAGAATCAGATCGACCATTTGGGTTTCATTCTCCAAGGGGAGAATGGGGTGGATGGTTGGAAATAGATCGAACGTTTTGGTGTCACTCTCTAACGAGAGAGTAGGGTCGACCGAGGATGAAAATGGATCGACTACTTGGCTTACACTCTTTTGATGAAGAGTACGGTTGATCGATGATGGGACTGGATCAGCTACTTGGGTTTGTGGTTCAATCGAGGAGGAAACTAGATTGACCACCTGATCAACCTAACTGACCAGGGATGGAACCAGATTGACCAGTCCATCAAATAATGATGGGTTGGGGGAAATCTTACGATAACCTTTTGGAAGTTGAATTTTTTCCAAAAGAGAAGAAGCTTTGTCCATGCGAGGACAAAGGTGAGAATAATGATCACCTTTGCATAACCTGGAAGGAAATTTGACAGTTGTCTTATTCTTACCAACCTGAACGTCATTGGTTGATGGGGAATCACCAGCATGTCTAGCAAAGGCCAATGACGTGGAGGACCACATTTCTAATACCTTGGGAATACCAGGGAAATCCCTCAGAAACTGGTCACCCTTATAAAGATTGAAAGGGAATTTGGGTTTCAGATTATTTATTTTAATCTTGTTGACCTCATCAACACTCCCAGTACTATTAACAGTAGCTGGTTGTTGGGATTCAACATCTGATGTTGTTGGATCCTTGGTCCTTTTTGGGTTCTTATTCTTCTTCTCTTTCCATTTCTTCTTTTTCTGATCAACCTGGTTACTGCTTTAGATCTTTCACTAGGAAAAGAAGGAGAAAGAGAAGGAGACTTAATGGGTGAAGAAGGAGAAAATTCAACATGAGGTTTATGTGTGGGTGGTGTACTGACATCTAAAGTATTAGGTGCAGTTGAAACACTGGGAGGATTCGAGATCACCGAAGTGGGGAACAACCAAACCGGTAATCCGATGGTGAGTCCCGGAAGACTCAGTGTGGAAATGTATGGAGGACCAAAGTTTCCAAAAGAAGGAAAGATATAAGATTCCCCAGAAGAAGGGGTTCTTCCATTGGTACTCTTAGGATTCAATGCCATTAACACTGACTCGACCTAAGGTCCACTAAGTAACACAACCAACACACGCTATGAATATGAGAAGTAAACAATCAAACAAAACCTTCCACAATGAAACCACTAGTTGGTAATGAAATCAAACATCGCGAGATCAAAATAGGAAGGGGCGGGGATAGAGCGGGTGGATCAGTTACGTTGGCGACCTGATTAAGGGACTTACGCCTTGGTGCAATCTTCACACAGTAATTTTTGATTTACCCTCCAAGGAGTCTGAGTGAGTTTGACCAATGTATGTTCCAGGTACAGTGAGACTTCCCTTCACCATCACCTTGTGTGAGACCCTAAATATAATGGCTACTAACGTCACCAATTCAAAGTCATCCCGTGGGTGGGTACAGTTGACAGTACAGTTGGAACGTATGGGCAGGATAACAATTCTGAAATCAACTCGAGAGGCTCCCACACATAATTGTGGGTATACCTGTTGATTAAGGTTGGTTGTCATTGATGTCAACCCTTGAAGAAAGACCCGTAGCACAAAGTTTTGGGTAATGGACCCAATAGTGTTTGATGTAAATATGACTCATTATTGTTTTTTCATGG